>OZ038498.1:91316599-91356599 GCA_964036315.1 Acanthosepion esculentum
AATCAAACAACACATATACGAAACCACAATAATGGCCCGCCGTTGCTGTTTGAATAAGCTCAAAGTAACGACAAACTCTTATTTACGAGCCAAGGAAGCAAAAAATGCGTCGTAGCTCGTGACGTTACACATGACCGCGCGATACCAATACTTAATACTTCTCGTTTTCACTCTCGCGTGATCATGTGTGACGTCACGAGCTACGACGCGTTTTTTGCTTCCTTGGCTCGTAAATAAGAGTTTGTCGTTATTTTGAGCTTATTCCAATCGCAACCGCTGGCCATTATTGTGGTTTCGTATATGTGTTGTTTGATTTATTAAAATTGTCATCGTTGATAATGACTTATGTAAAACGAAAGCTTAGATCGGATTCAAACATGTGTCAATATGGTGTTTTCCTTTCGTCTTTCAACGATAATCTTATCAGACAATACGAAAGGAACTTACTTAAAATAAATAGACAAAATTTGTCTATATTATTTAATGAAACATGCATTAAAATATATATATATATATAAATATATATATATATATATATATATATATATATATATATGTGTGTGTGTGTGTGTGTGTGTGTGTGTGTGTGTGTGTTTGATTGATTCGTTTTTATGGCTTATCAGCCATTTTGCTGGTTATTTAAAATCAGAAAATAGCTTTAGATTGTAATAATTTTTGGAGATAATAATGCTTTATCGTGATATATGTCTTAGCAATTAAACCCATAGATCGGTGAGAAGAGGTGAATTCATACGTTTAACAGGGGTATTTGCACGTAAGTGAATATAACGAACTCAACTGGATTTTGAACTCGGCCATCCGATTAACAATTTCGAGCTATTATCCATTGCACCACCCGCACAGCCAAGCATACCGCACCTACTATTCGCAAGTGGTCACCAACTTGGTAATGAATGTTGCTTAAGGTAATATCGTACGGACACCGGTGTTTCAACACGATGTAGCCGAAAGCCATGCGTGCGTATTTTTCATTTGGTATACAATGTAGACTTTCCTCTTTACGCTGTATATGGATTTAAATAATTTGGTTATCGGAGGTGTTTAAAAATATTTTGAATATATCTTTTTCATCATGTAAGGATTGAGGGCTACAGGTTTTAAGTGCGTGAACATTTAAAACCTGTAGCGATACAAAAGAAATATACCAAATCATTGGTTAGATCCCCAGACAGTGTCACTAGCTTCTTCGACATCAGAGCTGGGTCCTCCAGGGTGACATCATTGCAACTTTTCTCGTTGTTATTACCCTTGACTACGTCTTGAGAACTTCCCTCGACAAACATCATCATCTAGGTTTGAATTTATCGGCAAGACACTCAGGTCAATATCCGACAAAAAATTAACAGATATTAACAAGACGGTTTGGTCGTCCAGCAACTACCTACATTGAGCAGCGATATTATGGCAAAAAATGCCACTCTAATGACCTTTCGGCCTTGATGCAGAACTATGTTTTTTGGTGTGATATACTCATGAATGTTCGAGCTATCTCGACCGAAAAACTGAAGAAAAATTTTGCCTTTGACAGGAATCAATCCTGCCTCATTTTATTACCTCAGAGAAACCACGTATCTTTTCGATGGGTAAATTGTCGTCATTTTATATTTTTAATTCTGCGCATGCGTGTTGTTTTCTTTTTTATTTCGTCGACTGTGAAGTATAGTAGGGTCAGTTGAGCACCGACTGTGAAAATATGATCATCATGACGTAATTTACTCCGCCAGAAATTTGGAAACGGCATACTGTCCTGCTTGGAATTCGCGTCGGAAGCTTCAATACGAACATATCAGGGCGCGTCGATGTCAATCTGAGGACTGTGCAGACGCTCAGTAAAGAGTTGGATGAGTCTAATGGGGATTACAAAACTACGACAGCTCGGAAAACTCACTCTGATCATAGACTCAACACGAGAGCCACCATCAAGTGTCTTGAGCTGGTATTGCTGTCCTGCGTCAAGAGGGTGTCTGCTGGAAAACCCTATGTCTGGTAACAGGACTCTGCACTATGCCTCACAAGCAAGAGAACCCAGTCATGGCTGTCAGACAATTTCTGTGACCACATCACCCGTTGCCTGTGGCCACCTAACTTCCCAGACCGCCACACTCTTGATTATTATGTGTGGGGCGCAGTTGACCAACAAAACTCTTTGTAACACCAAAGATGAACTGAAGGCAAGGATTATGGCAGTATTCAGCAAGTTAAGCAAGGAAACCGTCAAGAAGAGTTGCAGGAGATTCCGAAGTAGTCTGGAGGCTGTGGTTCAAGCCAATGGCAATTTTATTAGATATATTTACTCTTTAGTATTGCAACATACTTTTGTGCAATTTTGCTCAATATATCTGTTAAAATGAAATGTCAGTGTTATTTTTGTGTCATTTAGACGACAATTTATCCATCGCACCCTGTATATGTACAGAAATAGGATATCTCATTCATTTTAGAACATTTCTCGAATTATAGGTTTTTAATTTATACGCCAATTTACTTCTGTGTATGTTTGTATTGTATATATTTTTACGTATGAGTCTACCTATTGAATGTGGATCCGCTACCTTTGTACACAGCATCGCCTGTCTAAAAGACTTGTTTAGCGGCTTTTAAAATGTCCATATCGTAGTCTATTATTCAACAACTTTTGACCACTCCTTATCTAATGAATGAGTCTTTCTTCCGTGTCGATAGTTTCTTATGTTGGCATATGTTTCACGATTTAAATGTAAGCTCAGTTCCACGTGAGTATTGACGATTTTATAGGCGAACAAACGTGCGCGAACTATAAAACGAATACGGAGACTGTTTAGCGCTGATGTTTGGCGGAAGAAGAAAGGAGTCTAAAAGTCGATTCTAACCCGTTTTCGGCTTGTAACGACTGAGACTTTAGTCAAATACCAACTGCTCTACTTATGGCGGGGATTAATTGATGAATTTTTTGAAATATGTTTTCATATATTGATGGTTGCATTTTAGCCGCTCAAGCATTTGGAGGATCGAAGATTTTCTTTTCTTTTCTATTGATCATTGACTTCTAAAAGTCAATATCACACGATCGTTCCCCCAAAAATCTCAGTCGTAGACTTAAATCAGTATCAGCCGAGGTGTCAGTGCTTGTGTAAATGGAAGCACTGCTGCATAGTATTCTATAAATAGTATAAAAACTAATTTTCAATGAGGGTGACTTTCGTTTTTACAAAAATCACTTTATTTCTTTTACTTTTTATGTACTATGACCTTTCTGGGCGTAGATGATCATGGCTCTCCACTTCCCCCTATCCCTTGTGGTTCGCAATAAGTTTCCTCCTTCTTCCACCTCCCTCAGACCACTTCTGTCATCCACTTGCTCAAGCCCGCCAGGTATGTCATGCGTTGCTTTCCCTTGTCTCTCTTTCCTTCTATTCGACCTGTGAGTATCAGATTCTCCAAGTCCTCCTTTCTCGTTACTTCAACTGCCTCTTCCTTATTTTCCACCTTGTTTGCATCCTTTCCAAAACGTCATCGTTGCTCACACGCTCGCTCCATGATATCCTTAGCATCCTTCTGTAGAACCACATCTCCACTGCTTCGAGTCTCTTCTTCATCTTTGAGGAGACCGTCCAAAATTCACTGCCGTATAGGAGGACAGATGTCACATAGCAGCTCAGTACTCTTTTCTTTGTCACCAAAGAAATCCTCCTGTCTCGCAGTACTCAGCCCAGCTTTTTAAAATCTGATTTAAAATTAGTTCCAGCCTAATTCTTCTCACGATTTTGTATTTTAGTATTTACGTAATCATAAACATTCACAAACTCTAGATTTGAACCTCGATTTGAAAAAAATAAATCTAAACCCGTGCCATGACAACGCGATACCCTCTTCAACTAAAAGCTGGATATTTAAATATATAATTTAAAAAACTGTGATCAAAAATATACTTTTATGGATAAATGTTCTCAATATCCGGGCATTGCAATTATCATTTAAAGACCGTTCGAAAATTCAAGTCAGCGATAGAGGTATTGCATAGGATGAGAAGGGCGACAAAGACGGCGCTTTGGGATAGCGGAAGATGCCTTTCAAAAGCTAAGCAAAGTATTAAGAAATAGGAAAATCTCGTTAGAAATAAAGAGGATTTAACTCTTCTCTACTATCGGTCCTTCCATAGAGCAGTGACCGTTGAACAATCCCCAAAAAGAACAAAAATTGAGGCAATAGAAATGTGGTTCTACAGAAGGATGTTGAGAATATAATAGACTGAACATGTCAGCAACGACGAAGTTTTAGAGAAAATGGAAACAAATAGGACACTTATAGTTAACATCGGAAAGAGACAGTTGAAAATTGTCGGGTACATAATGACGAATGAGGGCTTGGAAAATTTGACACTCCCAAAACAGTTTGAAAGCAAGAGAAATAAAGGGAAATAGTGTATAAAACAGCTAACGAGCTTGTTTAAAGAGTTGGGAGAACAGTGTTCAGGAGAGATAACAAAAAGACAAACTTTACAGGAAATTGTGAAAAGCCATGATAGCCAGCCTCCTGAAGCGGTATGCCATATAGAAAAAGAAGCTATTACGTCAACTTTCTTGTGTAAATAAGCGTGTTTTTTTCAACGTTTTAATTTTCTTCATTATACTGACATATGATTTAATACTATGCAAAAATGATTACCGTATTTTCCGGCTTGGAAGACGCACCCTATTATTGGAAAGACAATTCTAAGACAAAAAAAATCATTCTCATACAAAAGCACATACACCATGCGTCCAACACATACTGGCGCTACGTGTTATTTACATTAATCACTCGTCCGATTTTGTTTGTATGAAAAGGACATACTAGTAAAGAGCAGAAAGGCTCCCGCTGCTGCTAGTAAACAGAGCGTTATCTGTCTATATTGTGTACACTATTTACATTATTCGAACTATTGTCCTCATCTTTGTCGCCATATTTATCATAACGTTTCAGCCGTTGTACGCTCCGGCCTTCTTCAGTTGGTTGAAATGAACTGAACCCTTTATTTCGCTCGCTGGGGTAGACTGTTCTAGTTCCACGTGGCATGTCTAATGGATGTCACTTATAAGTTATCTCCTGTTAATAGTCCGAATAATTTAAATAGTGTAAACAGAGCATGTTTAAGCTTGTGGCTCGGCTAAAGGAACGTTTATATTCTTGGAAATATTTGTAACAGCTAAGTACTGAGGTTACAGTATATAAAAGGCTGAATTAGATAGATTGGTAACATTATAGTGTAATGACTCAACATACAAATCCAAATCCCTATCAGTCAAGCCAATTAGGTGAAAGTCCAAGCTTACTTGAGCCTGGGCGTTGCATTACATTCGTCTTGGAAGATGCACACGTATCTTTCAGGGTATTTTTTTAGGAAATAAAGTGCGCCTTGTAAGCCGGAAAATACGGTACTTTTAATTGTTTATTTATTGTCAGTCAAGAGACATGCGTAATACACGCCTGGGCGATCATATCTTTTTCAATTTATGACTGGCTAGGAAGAGGATTAATCCCTGCCGTTTGGTTCTGCGGAAAATCGTTATCACTTACACCACCCGCACATCCAATATCATTATTACTTTAAAAAAAAACTGAGTTTGAATAATTTTTGATAAAAAATATTTAAAAAATACAAAGTTTTTGAATAAATAGTCTAATAAATGTCTAATTTCAAGAGAATTATTGATTAAATTATTTTGAATAAATAGTCTAATAAATGTCTAATTTCAAGAGAATTATTGATTAAAAATATAGGACTTCTTTTTTACATTTTATTTAAGCCTCTTTCCAAAAGCAATTGTCGTTTCATAATATAGAATACACGGCTACGAAACGTCATCTCGGAAACGGTGAATACGAAACGTCGTCTCGGAAACGGTGAATACGAAACGTCGTCTCGGAAACGGTGAATACGAAACGGCGTCTCGGAAACGGTGAATACGAAACGGCGTCTCGGAAACGGTGAATACGAAACGGCGTCTTGGAAACGGTAACTGCGAAGTGCCTTTAACCCCCAACTAGGAACACTGATTTAAAACAAAAAAAATCTGCATTCTCTTCCTGTTTTTATAGACATTAATATATGTGATACAAGAAGATAAATCACGCGAAAAACCTCTCTCTTAATTGTATGACCAAATCACTCATGTCAAGATAAAACATAAAATAATAAAATTGAAACTGATAATAATAAATTTATATCCCTAAAGGAAAAAATCTGTTTTTAATTCAAGACTATAATTTCCTTTCCTCGTAGTTAACAACTAGTAACATCTAAAGAATAGCTCCAGGCAAACGTGCCTGATTCGAAACGCATACCTTTAGGGGATTAATATTACGCGTTTAAGTTTCATTTAATTTTTATTTTTTTTTATTTTACGAAAATCGACTTTAAAATTAAACAAAACAAAACCTTCATCAGTTGACAGAAATTTGCTTGCCGGTTGCCGAAAGCATCGGTTCTCAAAGTAATTACTAAACCCGTATGAAATCGAACATTATTGTCAATGAATCTGTGTTATTTGTAAGAAAGAATGGAGTAAATTCTTATATAAAAATAGTACGTATTCAATACAAAAACAATAAATTTATATGAATCAGTGTTCTGTACAGTATGCATTATGGGGAAAATAGTCCAAAACTTTCGGGTTGCACGATGAAAAACAAATGCACGTATTGAGAAATTAGCTGCCAAAAGATATATCTAACTTTTACATTTTTATAAATTTATTCTTTATTAATGTCCCAAATTGCAATTGCTGCTTCTTCTTTTATGTGCCGTGTCCATTCAGGATGAAGGCGATCATGGTCCTCCACATCCTCCTGTCCCTTGTAGCTCTTAATAGGTTTTGTCTTTTTGTTATTTCTCCCAGGCCCTGTTTTGCCATCCACTTGCTCAAGTCCATTAAGTATGCTTTCACCTGCCCCTCTTTCTTTCTATCCATCCCGTGAGTATCAGATTTTCCAAGCCCCCCTTCCTCATTACGTATCGCAGAAATTTCAACTGTCTCTTCCTGATCTTAACTATGTTTCCTCTTTGTTTCCATTCTCTCCAAAAACTCATTGTTGCTCACATGTTCGGTCCATGGCATCCTCAGCATCCTTCTGTAGAACCACAATTCTGCTGCTTCAAGTCTCTTCTTCATCTCTGAGGAGATTGTCCAGCATTCGCTGCCATACAGGAGGACATATATCATGTAGCAGTTCAGTACTCTTTTCTTTGTTTCCAACGAAATTTTCCTGTATCTTAATACTCTGCTTAGCTTTTGGAATGCGACCTTGGCCATCCCAATACGTTTTCGGATCTCAGTGTCGCACTTTCCGTCCACTGTTAGAACACTTCCCAGATATTTAAATTTCTATACCTACTTGATTTTAGTATCCCCGACCGGTAATTTGCATTTTGGGCTCATTATTTTGTTGATGACCATGTATTCTGTCTCCTCCTATTTTATACTTAGTCCCTTCTTCTCGCTCTCCTTCGCTACCTTCTGTAGGTTTTGGAGTTTCCTTTCCGTCTCTGCTATCAGAACTGTGTCATCTACTCTACAATGTCGTTAAAAGAAAATCAGTCAGTTTAGTTTTCGTACGTGACGCACGCTTGGGCGATCATGTCTCTTTTGATTTATGACTGACTTTCTACGATAGACTGGATAACAACCAAGGCTACAAGATGCAGTCTATCCTGCTATTCAAACCGGTGATTGTAATACTGGAATTAGAACAAACTCAAAGCCATTATCCTTTAAACCATCGGCACATCTATTGCACCATATACAATTTTAATATAGGGTCATGGCTTTATAGGATAGATGTATTTTTAGTAGTAATGCTTATACATATATATATATTCATATAAATAGTAGCAGGGTCATGGATATATATCTGTCTACATAGTGCGATGGATAAATTTTCATTTAAATGACACAAAAATGAAAATGTCACTGACATCTTATTTGAACAAATATATTTACCAAAATTGCACAAAATACCTTGAAATACTAGAGAGTAAATTTCTTCAATAAAATCAACATTGGCTTCGAACACGGCCTCCAGGATCTCCTGCATCTCTTCTGGATGGTCTCCTTGTTTAAGTTGGTGAATGCTGCCATAATCCTGGCCTTTAGTTCATCTTCACTCTAACAAGAAGATTAGTTGGTATCTTTGCCAACTGCGGCCCACACATAATAATCAAGGGGGTTGCAGTCTGGGGAGTTAAATGGCCAGATGTAAGAGGTGTTGTGGTTTGAGAAAATGTCTAACAGCCATGACTGGGTTCTCCAGCTTTTGTGGCATGGTGCAGAGTCCTGTTGCCAGACATAAGATCTTCCAGCAGCCACCCTCTTGATCCAGAGCAGCAGTGCCTTCTCAAAGCACTTGATGTAAGACTCCATGTTGTTTCTGAGGTAATGTGAGAAAATGAAGGGAAGCATAACGCCGCCATCACTAGTGATCACTTCGAACACCATTAGACTCATACAACTCATTCCAAATCCTTTGCACTGTTCTCAGATTGACACCCAAACACTCTGAAATGTTCATATTGGAACACACGGCGCGAATGCCAAGTAGTACAGCATGCCGTTTCCAAACTTTTAGCGGAGTGAATTGTGTCATGGTGCTCTTTTTCTGACAGACGGTGCCCAACCGACCCTATTATACTGTGCAGTCGACAAACTCAAAAACAAAGAACGCGCATGCGCGAAATTAAAAATATAAAAGAGCGACAATTTTCCCATCGCACCCGGTAATGTAAGTTCATTGTAATGGAATACCATGTTTGAGAACTACAGCCGTAAGTCATAAAAGAAATATCGTATACAAAAGTATGAGTTATCTCAGCATTTTTTTTATTTTTTCTAAAAAAAGCCGAAGAATTAATTTTCAACAAAACACAATGTTGAGAAAAAACTAGAAACCACAGAAATGTGCTTCTACAGAAGGATACTGAGAATTCCATGGACGGAGTGAGTAAGTAACAAACATGTTTGAAAGAAAATGGCAACAGAAGGAGCACTTCAACTCAGAATCAAGAAAAAAACATGAAATTCCTTAAAACCATAATGAGGAAGGGCGTCTTGGAAAGCTCAACCCTCACGAAACATATTGAGGGCAATTTAGATAGGGAAATTAGAGAGCCACTTACTTATGTAAATAGATCGCGAAAGGGTAGATCGGGAGGGGGGGGCTTAGCAAAGCGACAGAAACTGCTAAGAACCACACGAGATAGGATGTTAGGGAGAGCCATGATCGCTTATGTCCTGAAGGAACACGGCTCATAGAAGAAAGTGGAGGTACGTGCAGCTCAGCGTTCGTCTATGAGCCGATTTCAGATTTTCGCTTAGTCTGTTGCATTCACTTTCTCACAAACTCTCTTGGGAAAGGTATAAAGTGTTCTCTTCCTGCAGCCATGAGATAAAATGACAGGATATACTAGGGTAGGTGACAACCAATACAGAAGTTAGACAACTCTGAAATCGAAACGGCCGAGAAAGCAACGGAAAGCTATTAGCGCTACGAAGACCTCATAGAAATGAAGAACAGGAATTTGTGGAGAACCATGATCGCCTACTTCCTGGGGATGGGAACAGACCATACAAACAAATAAAATAAAAAATACTATCGTTGTTTGAGAGCTGAGTTCGAATTCTAGTCGATTCCATTAAATTCACTTACGTGCTAATAACCTTGGGAAAGGTATGAATCCTCTTTTTCTCCTCCAAGCTATGGGTAAATAGCAAGACAGACCGGGTACTATAGCTTTGGATGGCAACTGGTCTACAACAGAAAGAAATGGAAACCTACTGCGGGAAAAATCTGCCTCGTCAGTAATGTATCAAAAGATACATGATCGCCTAAGCGTGTATTACGCAACGCATATAACTGACTGAAGCATTCACTTACGTGCTGATACCCTTAAGAAAGGTATGAATCCTCTTCTTCTCCCCCTCAGCTATGGGTAAATAGCAAGACAGACTGGGTTCTATAGCATTGGCAACTGGCCTACAACAGAAAGAAATGGCAACCTATTGTAGGAAAAAAAGCTATGGGTAAATAGCAGGACACACCGGGTTCTATAGCCTTGGATGACAACTGGTCTACCACAGAAAGAAATGACAACCTACTGCAGGAAAAATCTGCCTTGTCAGTAATGTATCGAAAGATACATGATCGCTTAAGCGTGTACCACGCATGGCACATCACTGAACTGATCGATGTTTAAAAACATTTCTTCTGTTTATTAAATGTTTTATGGAATTCATTTTTATTTTTAAATTTTCATCTCCGTTTTCATAGATGATTCTTTTTTATTCTATGGAATAGGTCTTGCATGATTTGGTGTTTTTTCTTAGAATCTCTTGGCTGCAGTAATTCCTCGGAAATAACCACTTCAAATAAGTATCGCACAAAGAACTACGTCAAAATACCGCTTTATTGACAAGCAAATTGAATATCAGCTGGAATTAATTACCGCTGTTGGTCTGTTAAAAAAGACCCCTCCTTTTTTTTTTATAGGAAACAAAGTTTTTGTGACATTAAAAGCCCCAATACATTTACCAAAAAAACAGCGAAAGAAAGAAATTTGGTTTGATATTAAAACGCTGCGATATTGGAATTTCTTTCGTGTCCTTTTTTTGTATAAAAAAAGAAAAATCCACGAATTGATCGTATTTGACGGCATAAAAGACACACGGTCATATTAATCACGTTCACATTTAAACAGGGAATATTCAGCAAAACGGCCTTTTGTTTATTTATACATGTACTGCTTAAAGCAAGCATACAGTACGTTGCAAAACAAAGGTTCTCGTACATCGAACCTGGTCAAAACCTAGATGGGTGACCGCTTGGGAATACCAGGTGCTGTAAGCTTCGATCTTCAACTGGTATGGCTTACGGCCATATCGTGTTGAAACACCGGTTCTCGTACGATCACCGGTTAAGCAACGTCGAGCTTGGTCAGTACCTAGATGACTGACCTCTTAGGAATACCAAGCTACTGTAAGCTTGGATGTGCGGGTGGTGTAATGGATAATGGCTCGGAATTGTTAATCGGATATCCAAGTTCCAAATCCAGTTGGCTTCGGTATATTCATTTACGCGCAAATACCCTAGGGAAAGCAAATTGAAAATCAGCTGGAATTAATTACCGCTGTTGATCTGTGAAAAATGACCCCTCCTTTTTTTTTAATAGGAAACAAAGTTCTTGTGACATTAAAAAAAAAACAATACATTTACAAAAAAAACAGCGAAAGAAAGAAATTTGGTTTGATATTAAAACCCACATCTTCACCCCCCAGCTATGGGTTAATTACTAATAGCTGTATAACTGAAAGCATTATCTCCAAATAAATAAAATAAAATAAATAAAACAAAATATTTAAAAAATACATAGGGGCTGATATGCCGCTAAAGAAAATCAACCAAACAACCAACTCTACTCCAGTTCAAGTGTACTAAGGAACGGATGTTGTGGAGAGCCTAGATTGTCCACGTTATTAAGACTTTATTCTCTTATATTGGCACGTTCAACTGATGAAGAGAGGTATTGTATATGCTGATGTACAAGGTGACTGGGCGTATAAATCGACCGCCTAATAATCACGTAATAATGTAGGTTTCGGGCTATATTCTCCGCACAAGACGAAGTCCTCCCCCAGATCGTATTTTAAAACGTATTGTATTGAACTCATTAAATAAATCCAGTAAGCATATACTTTCTTTTCATTCAAATTATAATGAAAAAACGGGGGGGGGGAGATATTGTCAATTAACTACCACAATCTACAAAACAACATGAGTGGGGGGCTGTGTTTTCGGTAGGCTATTACGGCAGCCTGAATGACTTTTTCCCCGCCAATTCTTCCCACTGTTCTCGAATACAATCATTAAAAGGCTTGTTGAGACACATATCCAGTTGTGTTTTTGTTCAACATCATCAAAAAAAATAAAATAAAATAAGGCGACGAAGCATATGTCAAAAATCTCCCATGCTAATAACTTACCATAAACGACAGGATTTAAGGTCCACATATTATGCCTGGAGTAGAAGACGGCCATCTATTTTGGGATCCGTTTTTTAAGGTTAAAAGGTCGTCTTTTTTATGCATTTCGTTTCTACAGCACGATAAATATTTGTCAGCTTCCTTCCACGAGAGCAGCACGGCAATCAGTTGTCTCTACTCGCTAGCACCTGATTAGCCCAAGTGTCCATCTTTTATAACCAACCAGGGGTGAACCACCACTCCCCTGGCCAAATGAGTCCGTCCAAAATAAGTAGAAATGTACACATACATAAATTTCACTAAATAAAACATTACAATAAATATTATAATTCACAAGTGTTGTACTCCGACATTGTTTAAGTGAGAGAATGAGCTTCCTCACTACAAGCGATGTATAAGGTCGCAACCGCATCAGGCTAGAGTTGTCGCCCTTATTTATGTTGCCGTTCCAATTTGGGATTATTCTTCTCTTAGAGTGGTTGCTAACCAAACTTAGTGGGGGCATTCTGTCCCGCTATTTAAACCTATTGGGCGTGCAGAGGAAACGGTTTCACACCCTCCCCAGGGCCATGTGATCGAAAGTGAACGCAGCAATCATAGACAGATGTTGAACTAGGCACGCCGATCTAAATTCCTACGACGAGAGTAATGACGGCGGAGATCGATTCGTTTTTGCAGATCGAATGATATAACCTGTACTTTGAAAATTCGATTAAATTCTACAAACAAATAACCAAGAATATTATGTATTCTCAGGGCGTCTCGAGAAGCAACAGAAAGATTATTTTCGTATGAAGTCACTAAATTTTCAGCGCCAATCTTTTGACAATATGAAGCCCAACATTATAAAAGTTTTGACAATCGAACTTATTATTTAGATTATTTCCTAGGTGGATTTTTATTATTATTATTATTATAGTCATTGATCGATAAGTTTTTGATATGTGGAGTAAGTGACAAGAGCTGCTAGTTTTTAAGGGAGGGAATAACATTTTGCAATATTTCCAACTAAAAAGAAGGAAAACATAATCAATCGTCAGATATTTACCTACCTATCTATTTCAGATGGTATATAACTATGTATCTCTGCCTATCTGCTTTTCTGTCTGTCTGGCTATCCATCAATCTCTCTATTTATCTATCTCAGTTAGTTCCTATCTATCTATCTATCTATCTATCTATCTATCTCTCTCTCTCTCTTTCTCTCTCTCTCTCTCTCTCTCTCTCTCTCTCTATATATATATATATATATATATATATATATATATATATATATATCAGTTCCTATCTATCTATCTATCTATCTATCTATCTCAGTCAGTTCCTTCCGCCCTTCTTTCCTTGCTATCTATCTCAGTTCCTTCCTTCCTATCTATCTATCTATCTATCTATCTATCTATCTATCTATCTATATATATATATATATATATATATATATTTGTCATCCACAGACAGACTGTTTCGCTGTTTCACAGCTCATCAGTGTGGCTAGACGTCCGCTTGCCTCTAGCTAGGATCGAAACCCGACTGAATTTGCGTCAGTCGGAACTTCTCCCACTAAGCCGTCGGCGCACGGTCAGGGATGAGGGTGAATTTTAGCGTGTTTATTTTTAGATTTAGATAAACACACAGTGACTGACAGTGACTCAATTCTGCCGAAGAGTCGTGCAATATTAGCTTAAATAGTCACTGTTTACAAATTCACTCCTCAAACCAGAGAGCTCAACCGAAATCAGTCAGTTCCTATCTATCTATCTATCTATCTATCTATCTATATATCTATCTATCCTTCCGCCCTTCCTATCTATCTATCTATCTATCTATCTATCTATGTATGTCTGTACTATATGCAGCAGATAACGTGTTTGAACATGTTCGAATTGACGTACCTAACTTATTTTAACGCGGACATTTTTAAAATGCCAATACGTATCAAATTTAAAATAAAATACATTAATACAAATTCCTCGCAGAACATCTTTCAAACGGAAGCGAGACAAGTCAAAAATATTACTTAATGCGTGATTTCGTCAGCTTCCAGATTTAAGTGAAAGCTTTTGCTCGACAATATTTTGAATAAAACTTATATCTCATTTAATGTTAAATGTATTGAACTAACGAGACTATTCAGTGGAAATGTACACGACAGGGAAGCTGTTTTATGCTTTCTAGCGATAAAAAAAACTTTCACGTCTGTTATTTAATGACAAGCTATCGTTAGCATAGGATGTGCTGGTAGTGAAACGGATATCGACTCTGGAATTGGCCCGCCGCAGTCAAATTCCCGCCTTTTCTGTTGCGTTCACTTTCGCTCAGATTTGTATAGACACTAATCAATTTCTTCTTCTCGCCACACCGATGAGATTTAAACGCCTAGCCTTGGATGCTAACCAGTCTATATAAAGGAAAATTATCCAGATCGTGAAAAAGGGCAGTGTAATGAACATCGTCGCGAATCGAATTAAAATTCCAGTCTAATCAGTTGTTTTTCCGTTTGAATTAAATTAGGAAAGGTGTGCATTTGTTTCTTTTCCCCCAGCTATGAGTTAAATAACAGGGTAGACTGAGCATTCTACACTTGGTGGGTAGCAAACAGTCTAAACCAAGGAGAAACAACGGGAAACTACTTCACTATCTTTCCGGGGATGCATGATAGTTTTAATAAAAACAGGGGATCTACGGAGAGCCATGATCGCCTATATTATGAAGACACGTGAAAAGCTGATGATGTTAATCAGATCTATGGGTTTAACAGTAGTGTAGACTTGGTAAAAATAACCTTGTGTGAGAACCAACCTAAGAGAAGTTAAACTTTGAATTCCGAACAGTGGGAAAATCAACATGAACTCAATCCACTGTTATTTGGAATTTGAAAATGTATGTGGCTTTTTACCGTATTTTCTTGGGTATAATACAACTTGAGTCTAATAAAATCCTGTGTTTCTGATGCTAAAACACGGAATAAATGACTTCCTTCAGTAAAATGCCACTCCGTAGTACAGACATGCTTCTTCAATTTTTGTTTTGAAATGTTGTACGATATTATTTAAATAAAAGATTCAATGTCGTACATATATTTCATTAAATTATTTTATTTTTCACGATATTGAATGAATAGAATGAACCGGATATTTAGCCATTGTGTGTTCCTTCTAATTTCCGGTCCCAAACTTATTTTCGAATTGTCGGGAAAAGGTGCTAACTAGACATACTTAGTTGTACATTTTAAGGTGTTAATTAATCTATAAGGTTTTTTATATATGAATAAACTAGGAAAAAATATTGTCCTTCATAATGAAGAAAGAAAACTGCATAAAACACCCCAAAAAGTAAACGTATAAACAAACTTTATCTTGTGACAAAACTGTCCCAATTTTAAACATAATTTTATGAATAATCAAGAGTGGTCTCCCTTTGTTTCGTTACTCTCCGCTTTCAGAGAACTTACTGGGACTCTAAAACGACACTACACGCGAACCTTGTATTCTCAGTTGAATAAAGCTTCCTTAAAGCCGACACCCGCGTACTGTTGTCATTACACATATGTCAACAAACGGAGGACGATGAAACAACAACCTCACAGCATGAAAATTATCGCCGCCATTTTCCAAGCGAGAAACAATTCAATAAAAGTACATAATTCATGTAATATTTAGGCCTTTGTTGTAACATTAATGTTATCAAAAGGTGACAGATCTTGTGCGGTTCCTTTATTAATTTCTCCATCCCTTTTGCCATCAATATGCCTTGTGAATGCCATCTCATTGTTTGTTTTTTTTCTTATCCTAATGAAGAGGAAGTCATGGGGTAACTTCAATATGCCGGGTGCAAACGGAACCGGCAAGCCATTGCACTATTCTGCTTTGAATGTCACCATGAGACACAATTGTAAGATGGAGGGAAGCGGAGATCACAGCGGCCTAAATTGCGCTCAGCGAATAAAATGAATGAATATCCCTTCAGGTTCTAAGTGATCATGGCTTTCCACAGATTCCTTTGATAGTAACGCACTTTGTTTCTCAACGATCTTGTTCTCATTACTGTGACAATTCCATTTATATTATCAACACGTAAAGGTATAATTTTTTTTTGTTCTTGTTTAAATATCGTGTCTTTATCATCTACGAATTGTCATGACTTCTTTGAAATAATAGTAGAGTGGTTTCACGTTGCCTTCTCTATGGCTTGAGACTGACTGCTACCCAAGCTAAAGAAAAAAATCAGTTTACTCTACTATGTCACATATAGTTGCCGTTCCCTGTTTCTTTTTCCTTTGATATGTCCTTGTCAGCGTCAATTTCTGCAAACATTCTTTCTTCATCTCGTGTTCAAGGAATTTCAATTGTTTCTTTCTCATTCTTACTATAAGATTCCATTTTGTTTCTATTTTCCATAAGATGCCTTATGCGCACCGTCCATGGCATTCTCCGGATGATTTCCGACCAAACATTTATGGCAACGTTGCAGCTGCAGGAAGTATCAATGTGCATTTAGTGTTTTATTAAGTTTGAAAAAGTCGACGATTCAACCACATCTACAGAATAACTTTTCTTCCATGAAGCTCAGGTTTTGGGATCGGTTGTAGAGATTTTTATTCACTAATGTTCACCCAATACAAGGCCCAAGAGCCACTCATGATAGAGGATTACTTAGTGCAGGAAATGACTATAGAGCGGAAGCAGACCGTAGAAGGAACCGAAAACCCAATCCTATACAGGAAACAAGAGATAAACTTTTATTGCTGCTCAAAAAACCGGGAAGGAGTGTGAACCGGACGATAGGCGAACCTATCTACTCCTGTTGGTAAATAAGCGAAAAAACATTTTTTCCTATCGACGAGCGCGGGGTGGATTTCGACGGACCTTTTATGGACACGTTGCAGCTGCTGGACGTATAAATGGGCATTTACTGTTTCTTTGCCTTTTAAGAACTGCAAATGAATAACGCTCTAAAGATCCTACGACATGGACAAAATTACAAGACACAGTGGATAAAGGCGTTGGTTAGATCCAATGACAGGACCCAAAGTGTGTGAGTTCAATACCCGGTTAAGGCAGTGGAGAACTTTCAGAGGGAAATTAACAGGAGATAACTGATAACTGACATTCATTAAACATGGCACGTGGAACTAGTACAGTCTACCCCATTGAGCGAAATAAAGGGTTCAGTTCGACATTTAACCACCTGAAGAAGGCCGGAGCGTACAACGGTCGAAACTTTGTAATAGATATGGCGACAAAGATGAGGACAATAGTCCAAAGAGTGTAAATAATGATGACTGGATGTGGGGTGTTTCCGTATTTGGGAGTCTCATCTAGAAATATTAACCTCTATCGGTTATTTAATGCCGAAATCTAAATATTTTAGAATCAGTTGTATGTCTTCAACTACAGATAAAATGCATTGTTGGTCATTCTATAAGAAAATGTATTGCTGGTCATTTTCTTTTAAAAATGTATGGTTGGTAATTTTGCTATAAATATGTATTTTTAGTAACTTTATATAAAAAGGTATTGCTAATATTTTTTTCTATAAAAATGTGTTTTTATACTTCCATAGTGTTTTGCTTTTATTTGTGTTTTCATTATTTTTACATAGCTGGGATCCTAACAGGGGCTACTACCCCGAGTCAGGGTAGACTTTGGAACAGCAGCATTTAAGTAGTGGTTGCACGCTCCTGAAAACTTCCGATCTTTCTATCAGAGATCTTGCTGCCGGATACAGTTTATCGTCATACATTGGACTCAATACGCTACGTGGCTGGTTTTGGTTTAGCAGTCTTGATCGAACAAAGAAACTTCCGCGTAGGTGACCACTTGTGTCCTGTAGCAATCGCATTCTAGAGCAAAAAGACATTTTATTTCGCAAGATTATTCATTTATAATTTATAATTCATCATAACTACATGTAAAATAGATTTAGTTTTCTTTAGAAGACAACACCGCACGTTAATTTTGCTGTTTTGAAGTTTCTTTTATAATTCTAATAAAACCATGACATTTTTTTTTAAACGTATCACCCCAAGCAAGGCCGGTGGCCACTATCACGCATGGGGTTACAGAAGGGTTGGAGGAAGAGCAGATAGGAGTGGTAAAGGAAGGGATGTGGAGAAAGAAGGACGAAGGGTCGATCAAGGCAGGGGGGTTACGGAAGATATAGAGCGAGAGCAGATAGGAATGAGATGTCAGGAAGTGGAGAAGGGAAGTGGATAGATCAAGGCAATTGGAGATGACGTTTGACGCTACACTTAAACCGTTGGAGATTGTATTTGTCAGGGAAACAGTAATAGGGAAGGGAGTTCCATAGGCGAGATGTGCGAGACATGAAGCTATTGGAGTAGAAAAGACGTCTACATCTAACAGTTTCAACGGTGAAGGGGTGGGAACGGGATGCCAGCCTCGTAGGACGCTTAAATTCACGAGGCTTAGGGACAAGCGAAAGCAACTCCTCGGAGCAATTACCGTGGAAGTACTTGTAGAAAAGGCAGAGCGATGCAACATCGCGTCTGTGAGAGATCGACTGCGGTCGAGATGACAGATCAGGGCCAATCACATTGCATATCCGTCTCTGGTTCTTATCAAGAACCCTGAGGCAACACGCAGGGGTCCCAGACCATAAATGGCAGCAATACTCCATGCAATATGGAAATAAGTTTATCCATTATTGTTTTTGCTTGTAATTAACCATAACTACTTTAGATTATTTCTTGTTTGTATTTCCCAAAGAGGAAATTGAAATACGATGCGGTTTCATATGTTATTGTTTTGAAATAATTCTAATTGTTTTACATTGTTTTAGAATAATTCTGAAGCTAGCTTTTTAAATCAATATAAATTACCGAAGTAATTTCAAGAGAAAAACTTCTTTTTAACACAGCATTTTTTGGGTAGTAGTTCAGCGTGTCGAATTTTTAAAGTGGGTTTTACAGCAATAACATGTAAACGTCGCCCTTCCTCTTTTGGAGAGGCCTCAAACACTGAGCAATATACCCAGTCCTCTCCCAAAGGAGAGGTAATGCCTGGGGGATGAAAGAATATTATAGGTAAAGGAGCGAATCTCTTTCCCAGTCATCAAACGATACTTGCACACCGAGAGCTACTCTGTCCATATAGCTCGGGTATTTATATAGCCTATGCCTGACATATGTTAATTAGACAGTCATTTACATATGACTACACTAAGAACATCCTCATGTCAATTAAAATTTAAGCAGAGCTTAACAAAGGCCAGGACAAAAAAAAGTGCGCAGTGTCGAATAAGAAAGTGTCGAATTCCCCCAGGAATGACTTCTCGTTCGAGAGGCAGCTGAGATTATTATTCGGCTCCTGGGGTTTCCTCAAAAGGAAAAGTGCCGTGGGGATTTGAGCAATTTATTCATGGTATTACCGTTAAACCCATTTTAAATCGCGACATTGTGTCACATTCGGTAGCGACGTGGACGCACTGAAAAATAATCTCGGTAAGCGAGTATGGTTAGCTGGCCGGCTGAGAGGCTCGCTCATGTGACAATAATACTCGCTCAGGCCCCAGGCGAACATTCCTGTAGAAATCATCTCTCCTTCAAGAGGGATCTGAGAAGTTTTCAAAATTGAGAAGTGCTGAGGGGGCTTGACAATTTTTCTCCGGTATTGCCGTTAAACCCACTTTAAAATTACCATGTGCCATATTCGGTAGTGAAGTGGACGCACAGAAAAATCAAGCAGTCGTTATGCGAGATAAACAACTACTGTTAGACATATAAAACGCGCAAAGAAATTACACTTCATAACAATTAGATTTTTATTAAACCATGATCGTACCAGATTTTCTTGCGTCCTGGGTAAGACGATAAACTACATCTGCGCCGTGCGTAAAACGATAAACTACATGTGCGTCGTGGTAAGACGATAAACTACATCCGCATACTGGGTAAGACGATAAACGACATCCGCGTCCAGGTTAAGACGATAAACCAGATCCGACAGCAAGGCTTCTGACCAGGAGAGTTTGAGGAGCGTGGAATCACCTCTTAATTGCTGGTGTTCCCAGGTCTACCCTGACACGGCGTTGTAGCAACTGTTAGGGTCCCAACTATGAACAAATAATGAACACCCAGAATTCGCTCAGAGCACTATGAAAGTGTAAAAGTGTGATTTAATTCCAGCAATAAAGTTTTGGAAAAAATATTACCAGCAATACATTTTTGTAAAAAATATATTACCAGTAATACATTTAAAAAAAAAATATTACCAGCAATTCATTTTTGGAAAAAATATTACCAGCAATATATATTTGAAAAAGTATTACGAGCAATACATTTTTGAAAACAAAATATTACCAGCAATACATTTAAAAAAATATTACCAGTAATAAATATCTTGTCGGAATAAAATAACCCATTGAGGTTGATATGCCGTAAAACAAACCAAATAAAAAAAAATTAAAAAAACAGATTTTTTTAAGAAAATTATAATTAATACTTAACAGAAACAATTGTAGTAGATAATCTCGGCATGGACAAGATTACAGAAGTAATAAATGAAATCTTTAAGTGATGATATAAGAGAGGACCTAAGTAGATGTATTTTCATATCACTGCCTACAAAGACAGGTGCAAACGAATGTGAATTCCCTTGAACAATCAGCTGAATTAGCGATATAACAAAACTTATCAGAATTTTGATGAATAGAGCGCGCAGTAGAATCAGACCGGCGGGTTCAGCAAAGATACTGAAACAGCGTGATATTTATACTCAGAATGCTATCAAAAACAGCAATACAATTTCAGAAAGACTTGTGCCAGTGTTTTATAGATTACGCAAAAGCGTTCAATAAACGGAGCCACAAAGATCTGGCGGAACTACTGAGCAACCTTGACATATTTGGAAGGATATTAGAATAATCAGGAACCTATACTGGCAGCAGACCGCCTGCATACGTCAGAAAATGTGCTCAGTAGATATACAAAAATAGAAAACGGTGTAAGCCAAGACTGTGTCTTCTCACAGGACTTGTTCTACCTATACAGCGAGGTGATCCTGATAGAATTAGAAGTTATATAAGGAGTCATTATTGGCGGCCACAGTAATAACAACGTAAGGTATGCAGATGACAGTTTTGATAGTAGAAAAGGAAACTACATAAACTCCGACAGAAGGTAGTTAATGGAAGCGAGAAAAAAAAAGACTAAGCATCAATTGCAAGAAGACAAAATCCATGGTTGTTAGCAAAAGGAACAGCCGAAAATGCAAATTAAAATTTGGAGATACCAAAATCAAATATCTAGGAATTGTCTTAACTAAGGCGAGAAGTGTGGCAATGAAATCTAAATGTCCATTGGGATAGCCAACGATGCATCCCAAAAACTAAGCAGGGAATTGAGAAACAAAAAAAAATTCGTTAGAAACAAAGAAAAGAGTACTGAACTGTGACGTGATATCTGTCCTCCTATATGGCAGTGAATGTTGGACAACATCCACCGAGATGAAGAAGAGACTTGAAGCAATAGAAATGTAGTTCTACCTGGGGATACGGAGGATACCATGGGCCGAACATATGAACAAAAATGAGGTTTTAGAGAAAATAGAAACAAAAATGAAACTTATAATTAACATCATAAAGAGACAGTTGAATTGTCTAGAGCACATAATGAGGAAAGAATACTTGGCAATTATGATACTCACAGGAGAGTTTGAAGGCAAGAGGGACAGAGGAAAGGAAAGAATAACATACTTAGTGAACTTGAGTTAACGGTTAGCGGATGAGGGCTTAGGAGAAATAAGGAAGAGTGACAGAACTAATTTCAACTCGAAATTAATTTCAACTCGGAACTAATTTCAACTCCATTTAATATCAAAATTATCAATTTCCGTGAATTCCAAAACAAATGCAATGAGTTGGCGTTAATTTTATTAATATAGCATTAAAAATCCTTAGCAGATAATTCAGAATTCATATTTTCTGCAACTTTCATTCTTTTTGGTAGCAAATGAATAAAGTTGTACATTTATATTTATTTTTATTCATTTAAATCTGATCCAATAAAAATTCAATGGTCATTGTAGCAAGAACAGTAGATTGCTTAGCTGAATTTTTGGAAAAAGACTCTCGTTCAAAAGTTCCGAGTTGAAATTAATTCTGCACCCCATAATGAAATTGTGCAGGGCCATAATTGCAAATGTCCTTAAGGGACACGACACATACATAGAAAGAATACTTGTCTTTATTTTAATTTTTTGAATAATAGCGGATTTTAATTTTGGCATTAATCAGTTAATAATAATTAGGAAGTCCTAAGTAAAAGTACGGATTTTCAGATTCTATCAGAAAATCTAAACCCGATATATACTTGCAGGTGATATTTTCAATTCTTTACAGAGTGTTTTGTAGTTTAAGAATTAACTGTTATTGAATTTTACATTCAATCTTTTATTTTGTATCTCTGGCTCTGTCAATTCCCCCCAACCAAAAAAATTTTATTTACGTTCGTTGTCTGTGGAAAAAAGCACTCGTTAACTTTTCCTCGGAATTGATTCTACAATGTCAACCTTGGCACAATATATGAACGATTTACAAATAATAATAATAATAATAATAATAATAATAAAATAACGAGACAACTGTCTTGTGTACAGGTTGGAAGTTGCTGGAAATACACAAAAATAAGCAGACATGCACACATACACATCCAGACAGTCACACACACACACACACACATACATACATGCATATATATATATATATATATATATATATATATAGATATATACAGGAACGCACGCATATTCACATATCCAGAAAACCGTATATAAGTGTTTGTATTTGTATGTTTTGCGAAATCAGAGATTTCCAGGAATAATGCAGACGTGTTCACACATATATACGTTCACGCACTTCGAGACAAAACCGACTACGTACATACAGCTAAATACATGCGAATGAAACATTCACACGTAGGCATATATATATATATGTGTGTGTGTGTGCGTGTTCAATTTTTATTACATTTTCCTAGCCGGCCTAGAATAAACACACCTTGTCAGTCAAATTTAACAAAAATGCTTGAACACACACACACACACACACACACACACACACACACACACACACACACACACACACACACACACACACATACACACATATATATATATATATATATATATATAAATATGTATATATATATATATATATATATATATATATACATATATATATATATATATATATATATATAGATAGATAGATAGATAGATAGATAGATAGATAGATGGATGTGTTTTTCTTCATTAATCCGATATAATTATCTATTCATATCTATGTATCTTATTCTATTTATATTTATCTATCTCAGTATATTCGCATGTATGTATGTATGTATCTATCTATCTATCTATCTCTCAGTCTGTTCTATCTATCTCAGTCTGTTCATATCTATCTATCTATCTATCTATCTATGTGTAAGTTTGTTTAAACGTTATTTTTAGTGCAAACCCATACTTGAGTAGACTCACTGTTTATTTTTCTAAAGCCTTATAATTATTTTCGCTTATCGGCTAGAATATTCCAGAATTCTCATGAAAGAAAAATGCGGATACGAAACTGAGCAGTTATGAACCTTCGGGAATCAGGACAAGACGGATGGGCTTAAAAGTCAATATTCGCCCTTTGCTTGAACGACCACGCCCTTTGTGGCACAAGGGTAGATTTTTTCTTTAATAAGATTTCTCGAATATTCAGAATCGTAGATGAAAATAAATATACTGTCTAAAAAATAAACAGGACGTCTACTAAAATATGGCTATCCATTTAAAATAACTTTTAGATTTAAAAAAATATATCGTATTAATAAATAAAAAATCTATTACTCATATATATATATATATATATATATATATATATATATAATTATAAAAGTGGACATGGAAGTCAGCACTTAGAGGCGACAGTCTGTTTCATGCTAGTGCAATCGTCAGGCGATTGCACTAGCATGAAACAGACTGTCGCCTCTAAGTGCTGACTTCCATGTCCACTTTTATAATTACACACGCTCTATCCCTGATATTGAGCACTTTATCCCATAAATATAGCATACCTTAAAACTATATTTCTTCATATATATATATATATATATATATATATATATATATATATATATATATATATATATATATACTCGTCATTAGATTACGTCATTAGGTTACGAATTTATTGATTTACTTAGAGATATTAAATTTGAAAGAAAGAGAAGGAGAGGGAGATTTTGCCATTGAATCTTGTAAAAGTCAAACGAATTAATAATAATATGCAAAAAATTACTGAAATTTACTCGTGAGAATAACAGCTTGCATTTTTAGATTGTTTAAACTGCTCGACATTATGCAACCGTTTCACTGGTGGCAATCATGGAATTGACGATTTGTCACTCGGTAAACATGAAGTCGATTATTCTGTTGATCAGAGAATGGCAGAGAGCAGAGAAAGAATTTTAAAAAAAGGAATGAACGAACATCCGAAACACGAATTGTATGCCCATTGTCACGAATTCTGCATGTACGATTCAATATTTTCTTTCCCTTCAATAAAAGACATTTGGTCTCTAATGAATATGCCAGCTCATTCACATCGAGGATGGAATTGTCTCGAAACAAGTTTTACCTTTACCACGTTTCGCATTTTAAAAGGCGTTCATAATCTCATCTTATTCTCAGCACACTTCCTCTTTTCCCCGCTCGGAAGAACTACATTTCCGGGTCCCGCCAAGTCAATCTTTCACGGCAAAAACACGCCATGCCACTTACATAGTAGCAAACCACCGACGTTCCCTTCGTATTCCATCGGCGAGAAGATCATCAGTAAGAGAATGAGCCCGACATGCGATTTGCAGGTCGGGAAGTTTAAATATCTGGGAAGCGTTTTGACAGAGGACGTTAAGTGCGACACTGAGATCCGTAAACGTATTGGGATGGCCAAGGACGCATTTCAAAAGTTGGGCCGAGGATTGCGAGACAGGAGAATTTCTTTGGGAACAACGAAAAGAATACTGAGCTGTTACGTGATATCTGTCCTTCTTTACGGCAGCGAATGTTGGACGATTTTCTCAAAGATGAAGAAGAGACTCGAGGCGACGGAGATGTGGTTCTACAGAAGGATGCTAAGGATAACATGGGCCGAGCGTGTGAGAAACGATGAGGCCTTAGAGAGGATGCAAACGAGGAGGACGCTTATAATTAATATCAGGAAGAGGCAGCTGAAGCTCCTGGGACACATAATGAGGAAGGAGGGCCTGGAGAATCTGATACTCACGGGTCGAATAGAGGGAGTGAGAGACAAGAGAAAACACTGGGTGACATGGCGGGCTTAAGCAAGTGGGTGACAGAACGTGGTCTTGGGGAGGAAGCAGAGGGAAGGAAACTTGTTGAGAGCTGCAAGGGATAGAAAAAGGTGGAGAGCCATAATCGCCTATGTCCTGAAAGGACATGGCACATAAAAAAAAAGAGAAGTTCCACTTGATCAGATTCTTCCCGGGTACCACTGCGCCAACAGGATGTTTTACTGATCACTACAATCTTAACCGATTCAAGGCTAGTGTTAACGCCTCTATGCACAGGTTGTCTCCTACGGTAATTTTCTAACTCCAGTGGCCTCCGAGCTTTGTAAAGGTTAAACCTTTAAAAAATGAACACTGACTCAAACTGTAGTTTTGTTATTCAGTTTTATTTCTCCAAAAACTCTGTACACACTTCCACTATGTAACGCATCTTTACTTATTCAATAACACAATAACGCTTTGACGGGAACCTCTATTCGTTCCGTTTTATTTGCTTTAAAAGAGAAACAGAAAAATCCAACACCGCCGCCTCCGCTATAGTTAGTAACGTCTATGCGTTTCCATCACACGCCAATCTATGGACAGTTTTTAATTTTCTCCTTTTTTTAATGATTTTTTTCCGATTTTCGACTTGAGAGAAAAAGTCATTTGGTAACAACTATTTTTTTTTTTTCATTTCTTTTTGTTCAGGTTGCGTTTAGTTCTTTTTTTGTGTGATTATTGTTTTTGCTAACAATGAGTTGTATCGATCGATTTGTAGTTTGATGAACTGTTCAGCCTCTGACCGTGAAATCAACTCTACTCGTCTACTGTTTACCAGGGGAAGTGAGTCGTGCGCAACGTCACAATTCTCACCTTAACATCTCCCTCTTTTCTCTCTTCCATATTTTTTTAATCTATTTTCTCTTTCTCGCGCGCATGCGCTCTCACTACCCTGTCGTCTTCCATAATCGTGTCATTTTTTGCTTTTCTCCATTTATTCCTGTTTGTCTTCTCTTGTCTCTTTGTTTCTTTCAACACTTTTCCAATTTTTATTGCTTACCTATTTTTCTTTCGTCTTTTTCAATCTTTCCTTCAATTATTCTTCGAACTGATGTGCTTTACACTCATTGATATGATTACACTGCAGTTTCTGTTGCTTGCGTTTTATTTGTAAATATACCTACATTTTTTTCAATTAGTTCCTTTATTACAACTTTTCTTCTTATGTTTCCTTTTCCACCTCTGTATATATATATATATATATATATATATATATATATATATATATATATATATACCCAGGTGTAATGAGAACGAGAATTCAAACGTTCACAGCATTAATTCAAAAAAGGGCACAATACCAGGAATAGAGCAATAATTATTTATTATAGATTTTTACATGTGCACAAAAACAATTGCTTTTTCCACATCAAAAAAATCTATTATATATATATATATATGTATATATATATATATATATATATATTATAATAAAGAAAAAGAGCAGTAAGATATATAATCCGGTGTTCTTATTAATATTTTTATTTTTACAAAACAGTGCTCAATGCAAATCTAAAGACCATTAATATTATAAATTTACTTATTTAAAAATATGGTTCCATCGCTACACAGGAAATACCATGTTTCAAAAACAGAAACTAAAAATAATTAAATTAAAGTCCATAGTTCTGTTTCATTTCCAAAATTAAACAGAAATAGGGACTTTAATTTAAATTAATTGTATAATTGAATTTGAAGTTTTTTTGAAACATGAATATTCCTGTGTAGCGATGGAACAATATTTTTAAATAACTAAATTTACAATATATATATATATATATATATATATATATATATATATACACACATATATATATATATATATATATATATGTTTATCATATATATATATATATATATATATATATATATATATATATGTTTATCATATAACATTCACTGTCACTTCTGTTGTTTATAGTAGTGCTTGGAAGGAAAGTGTGTTTCATCCGTGACTATAACTTGTGAAACATTTACGGCTAAGTACAACATTCCCCAGGTCCGACAGCTACCAGATTCCCCAGATTCCGCCCCTTTCGACTTTTTCCTCTTTCCAAAAATCAAATCCCACTTGAAAGGATCAATATTTCCAGGCGTCGGGAAATTCCAAGAGAATGCGCCAAGGCAGCTGTTCCCTATCCCTCCCCCCGCAAAAAAGAGATCCAGGAATGGATAAATAAAAAACGACGCTCGTGTCGCTTCAGAGAGGACTACTTTGAAGGAGATTAAATGCCGAAATGCTATGTCGTTTTCTTTCTATTGCACCTGCCGCGATACTTTTTGATCAGACCTCGAAGGATATATAATAGAATAAGGAAAGATGAGGAGACAAGAGACACTTCTGTTGGTTCAACACACAGAACTCTCACGTAACAAACATAAATAAAACAGGCCATAACATTTATTTTTAAAAAAAATCACCTTTTCGAGGAAAATATTTACAAGGAATATTAATAAATATCTTCCCATCGATAAACACACTGCAGAAAAAGGTTTTAATATCATTAACATTCATAAAATCAATATGGGTAACTTGCTCAGCTGAAGGGATTCCAATCCTGCGATATCACCTTCCTCGTTGCAGTAAGGAGATTTCGGTGTAATATCAATGTCAGAGTGACAGTGGTTGCGGGGACTGGACAAAACAATTGTTTTCCTTGGCCCATATGTATACGTATGTGCATGGCGCTTCCGACATTAAAACGACCTTTTGTCACATCCTGCCTTAGTTGGGGAAGACCGGGAAAATTTATACTTAAGACCCAGATATCTGCGGACAATGTAACTGTGTGCGCGCGTTTCGTATATTGATAGTAGAAAATTAATTTTATTACAGAAAAGACACAACCTTGTCAGAAAATTCTATTTTTTAACATCGTTCTCATCATGGATTTATTTTGTCTAATTTCTTAATAGCATACAATTGCTATTTTATTTTGACATGCCTATGTTTTAAAATTGCATACGGGGTCAGTGACCTCGGGTAAGCTAAGGATGTGATTTTTTGTTGTCTCTACGTAATTAACAAAATCTTCCTCTTGTAAAAATCAAGCATAGTCGAAGAAAATTAGCAACTTTCTGGAGCGACAGATGAACTATCAAGATCGAACACTAATACAAGATTTGGATTTTAATAACAGTATTTTTATAAAGATATCAAAAGTATTAACGTCCTCGATTTGGACTCATCTGAATTATCCACCTTTTGTTGTAGTGTGCCGAGTGTAAACTCAAATCGTGTAACAACCAAATTATCCAATTGTTATATTAAGCTTTGAACCATTGTGTCTTAGAAAGTATTAAAGATATCTTACTGGAATTTTCCCAGGTTTTTATAACAGTATTGGGCTCTACTTTGAACAATAAGAATTTATTTAGCTCTAAGTTGAGATGATAGTCCCTCTTCCTGTTGTGACCTTCTGATCCAGTCTTTACTGTTTCGTCTTTTTTAAACTTCAAAGATTTCCGGTACCATTTACTTTTCAAGTCTTTTTTTCCCCAGCTCTTTTGACTGACATAGCTGAAACTCCTCTCTAGCATGCCAAATATCATATGGATTGAGTTGTATCTTTTCTATTTAATCTTTTTAGCTCTAAGTTAAAATGATGATCCCACTCCCTGTTGTGACCTCCTGATCGAGTTTTCCTTTTTTTGTAAACTTATTCACCGTTCTCTTGATGGTTCATGAATGAACTTTGAAGATGCAATCAAGAGTATGAATGTTCGTACTATTACTGAAGGCCTGAATGATCTTTTTCGTCTCGCCATTGCTTGTGAAGATAGTGTGGCTGACAGAAAACACTTTCAATCTGTTCTCTTCCGAGCTGAATAGCTCAAGGGTTTTTTTCCAGTGATTCTTACAACAAATGGAGTCAAGATGGCTAAAGGTCTTATCTGAAAACCTGTAAAAAAGAAACTCAATTAGTTTCGGGGTTATTTAGGTATTAAATATTTTGTGGGGTGGACAATTATCTCATGCTGTTACACGATTTGGACAAGTTTGCTGTTACAGCAGGTATATATATATATATATATATATATATATATATATATATATATATATATATATATATATATATATATCCTCCTTTATTTATATTCTATGCTCTTTATTTGCTCTTAGACCCATCATGGACTACACTCTTTATTAACACTTTGCCTGTCCAGAGCATTTTTGCGTGTACTATCCAAATGTTTTTGCTTGTTTTCAGATTTATAACTATTGCAAGGCAACTGAGGTTATTTGCCAAATATAATGTTCTGATATATCGTCTTTCACATAATCAAAATCTGTGCACCCCACGTAAAAATCATAAAATATTTACACTACGATGCAATACGATGCAAAAGTTATAATCATTTCAATAAAGTGGAAAAATAGATCTTGCATCCCACGTAAAAATCATAAAATATTTACACTACGATCCTATACGATGCAAAAGTTATAATCATTTCAATAAAGTGGAAAAATAGATCTTTCATTATCAGTCAAGCGTCCTGTGGTCATATATGATGCACAAAATATTACATTCGATCTTTTCTCAATTATAGACTCTTTTCTTAAGCGCCCTTAGGTTTGGTTTGGTTTACAGCATATCAACCCCAATGGGTTATTTAATGCCGACAAGATTTTTATTGCTGGTATTTTTTTCTTAAAATGTATTGCTGGTAATAATTCTTTCCAAAATTGTGTTGCTGGTATTTAAACTCTTTTTGCACTTTCATAGTGTTTTGAGACCAGATTGGGGGTTAATTATTTGCCCATAACTGGGACCCTAACAGCTGCTACCACCACGGGTAAGGGTTGATCAGAGAACAACAGCAATTAAGAGATGTAATTATGTTGTTCTTCGTCGCTGAGATAATGTTATAAAGATTGCGAAAAGGAAATCAAGAGAGAGAGGTGAGAAAATGTAGGCAGGAATGAGAGACCACATATATGGTTGTTAGCAAAAGGAGCCGCCTAAAATATGAATTCGGGTAAGGGTTGATCAGAGAACAACAGCAATTAAGAGATGGTTCCATGCTCCTCAAAAGCTTCTGATCATAGGCCTTGCTGCCGGACGCAGTTTCTCGTCATACCCAGGACGGTCCTTAGTTTTAACACTCTTTTAAAATCATGGCTCGCGTGCAACATATGATGCACGGATGTGGAGATTCCCTGTCCTGTGCATTACTGTGCACAGGACAGTCAAAGGGTTGAAGGTTTTGTCAAGGGACGGCTTTAGTTCTGTTACTTATTAGATCATTTCTTTTATGGCCATGATTTTGCTTTTATCGATGGCAAAAATAGCTGAAAAATAAATATTGTCCTTTTGATTACTTAACATAATAGCATTAAAAATACTGCTAGCAAGAGTTACTTTCATCCATTTGACGGAGAGCAGAGATACCTTTTAGGATGTGTAAAATACCCCAAGTTATTTAGTTAGAAGTGCCCAACAACCCGCCAGCCGATATTGAAATGTAAAATTATACATTTAACATCGCCGACATTTTGGCACCAAAAGAATTAATATTCTTGTATCTCCTAAAGAATTCTCAATCTTAGCGTTTTTAATTCCTAAGTTGATTTTCTCAAATAAACAGAGAATCGAAAAGAACATATGCGACGTATTTTTAGAGCATAAGTTTTCTTTTTTAAAATTCTACATTATCGCAACAAAATTACTAATTTTGACATTCACTGAGGATTTTTAACGATACCAATCTGATTGTCGCTGTTTTTTATGGCTTTCATAATGGAAAAGATTTTTCTAAATTTACAATTTTATAAAATTTTCTTCAAAGTCTACTTTGGCACGCACGTTTATGTTTTTCTTGGTCGCTGAGATAATATTATAAAGAGTGCGAAAATGAAATCAAGAGAGAGAGGTGTGAAAATGTAGGCAGGAATGAGAGACAAAATATATGGTTGCTAGCTAAAGGAGCCGCCTAAAATACGAATTACAAATTGGAGACGGCAAAATCAACTAAATACACGCATTTAAATATCTAGAAACTGTTTTCACAGACGGACGGAAAAAAGCGACATCAAAATCCGAAGACGCGTTACAAATGGGAAATATGACTACCTAACGCTAAACAAAAGTATTAAACACAGAGAAATTTTGTTAAAAACAAATAAAAGAGTCTTCTTTTATCTGCCGTGTCCCTTTAGGATATAGACGATCATAGCCCTCCACATCTTCTCTGTCCCTACTTGCTCAAAATTTTGTCTTTTTGTTATTTTTCCCAAACACTTTTCTACCATTCTATTTGCTCAAACCCATCAAGTATGTTACACGCTGCTTTATCCCTGAATCTGTCCTGTGAGTATCAAATTTTCCAAGCCCCACCCCCTTCCTCCTTACGTGCCCCAGAAATTTCAACTGCCTCTTTCCTTTTTGTTTCCATTATCTCCAAAAGCGCGTCGTTACTAATATGTTCCGTCTCTGGAATCTACAGCATCTTTCTATAGAACACACATTTCCTTTCCTTCAAGGCTCTTCTTCATCTTTGAGGAGATTGTCCATCATTTGCTGCCATATAGAAGGACAGATATCACGTAACAGTTCAGTACTCTTTTCTTTGTTCCTAACGAATTTTCTGTCTCTTAATACTCTGCTTAGCTTTTGGAAAGCGACTTTGGCAATACCAATATGTCTCTGTGGCACACTTTCCAGCCTCCCGACCTGGTTATGACGATAAACTACATCCGCGTCCTGGGTATGACGATAAATTACATCCGACTGCAATGTCTCTGATCAAGAGCTTTTGAAGAGCGTGGAATTGCTGATGTTCCCAGGTTCACCCTGACCCGGGGTGGTAGCACCTTTTAGGGTCCCATCTATGGGCAAAATAGCCTACCACTAAACTGGGGTCAAAACACTATGAAGTGTAAAAATAGGATTTAATACCAGCAAATTGTGTAAATTTCTCGCACAACAGGGATTAGGGTATATAACACAAAGAAAATATTTACTAAGGGTTACAAAGGTCAGGAAATTGTAGAGGGCCATAATCGCCCATGCCCTGAAGGGACAGGACACATCAATCTTTAAAAACGATTTAATGATCAATTCATTTTTATTAGCTTATTATAATTGTGTTTGTTCTTCAATTAGCACGACCGTTACAGCCTGCCATTAGCTCAGATAAGTAATGGTCAGTTCAATTTTGATTTCGAGGAAAGAAGAAAAAGATATATCAGAGTGGCTGTTTGATTTTTTGAGAAAAAATAAGTTTGCATAATAAGAATAAAGAAAGAAAGAAAGAAAGAAAGAAAGAAAAGATAGACGAGACGATAATGCTCTCCTTTGTTTAATATATACTTTAGCGAAATTAAAAACATTGTCAATTTAAAATCTTTTCATATTTTGTTGTTTACTTCTTTAAATAATGACCTATAATCGCACTTATTGCGATTATTATTATTAAAAAAATCCTTTCAAATTTATTCTTAGGGACTGTACACCTTTGTGCAAATTAATTGAAACAAAATGAATAATTCCGTTATTATTTACTTTCTTTTCGTGTTTTTTTCCAATGAAACATGACCCAGTGCACATGTTAGTACTTTGTATGTCCATTCCACGAAGTCGTTCCTTGCAGATTGACCACAGATCCTCGATTAGATTTAAATAAGAGTAATTTCCAGACTAGCCTATAGTACTTTGAATTGCTCACTGGTAAGGCTTGCCAGTGTATTCGTGCAGCGTTACAATTTTCAGGCGTTTCCTTGGAGTAACGTCCATTGCAGACAATGACCGTGGGACAACTAATCGACAGTCGGGACAATAGTGTTTTGGCGTGATAAAAATCTGATGCAATCACGGATGATGCAATATTTTTCAAGGCTAAACAAATTTCATCATACACCCCGAAAATAGATTCATATTACTGCACACCACTGCAAATGACCCAATCTGAGGAAAAATAGAAATCGATTACACCCTGTCACTCCGGTGGATCTAAAACTGACCGTTATGTGAAAGAAAGGTTAAATGAAGCGATTGTTTCAATTAATTTGCACAAGGGTGTACTTGCCATAGTGCTAACCAGGCACCTGGATAAGAAATGGTAAATAGTTCCATTCGTTTGTCAAACATTCAGCAGACAAACAAAAAAAGGCACAAAAGCCACATCACATTTAATGAGCCACGTCCTGTCAGTATCTATATCGACTGAGTTTACCGGAATATATGGAGAGTCAAAAGCTATTTTGGGGGCTTCTCCCAAAGAAGGTTTTCCAGGTTCACAAATTTGTCAGTGTCTTTCTTAATCATTCCAAGTGCTCCTGCTATTAACGGGACAATAGTGCTATATGTCACTTTTTTTCGGTTTTTCTATTTGCTGTTCTTTGTATTTACTTCATACTAGAGTACACGACCCAGAAACTTGGACATTATCTGTCTATCTTGAAATATATACAAATCTATTTAGAAAAAGCCAGCACAACGTTTGGAGATCCCATGCAACGATTAACAGAATTTACGAAGAACTAAGAGTAATATCTCCTGAGCTCAAACAAAAACGATTACAGTTGCTGGCCATTACCAGCGAGTGAACAGGGAAATCGTCTCATCCTTATTCCTGTCCTTCTACAACACTCTTCTCAGGAAAATTGACTTTCCAAGACGCTATAGCTCTGGACTCAGGGTTGGACATTGGGGATCTGGGGACAGCAATACAGGACCGAACAGTGTGGAAAGGGATTGTCAATGGAGTTCCGAACAACCATAAGGAGGTCGAAGGATGATGAGGATTTACTTAAGCTCCTGAATTCTTTGAAAGAAAATATTGTGATCGCCAATACATACATATCGATCGGCAGATCTATTTTGTTGTTCCTTAGAAGGCGTCTGCTAGCCGTCCTAGCAGACAGGTAAACTCGGAAACAAACGATCAGCGATTATATCTAGGTGAAGTTGTCGAGAATATTTTATATCGAAGCCAATTCTGGTATTGTGTTGTTCTACGTCACGTGATCAGTCTCTTTCTTTACTATACACTTTATATCTCTTTTACTTAACATATTCAAATAGGTACAATTCTATTTACTAATCCACTATACCTCCCTGAACCGATGAGTTTTAATACATTTGCTTGTTCTCAAACTTCTTCTACATTATCTTTCTTCATTCCCCCCCCCCCTGAGTTTTATGTCCTATTCTTATAAATGGAGATTTCGGTCTCATTTTATCGGATGCAAGGCAACTCAGCACCGCTTGCTCAACACCGCCGACTCAATACCGCCGACTGAGGGCCGAGACAACTCAGGCTCGAAAAAACTCATTATCAGAAAAACATTTTTTTTAGACCGAATGAACTTAATTTATTAATGATTAAAAAACCTTACTTAGTGAATAGTTCTCTTCAAGTAAGACATTTTAAAAGGCATTATGTAAAATAGGAAACATTAACTTTAATGTTTCCTATTTTACATAATTCCAGATTGTAGGTGGCCAAGAAGCAAGTAACCGGAAGAGAGTTCTTCACGAGAGATGTGCGAGAAAAGAAACCCCTAGAATAGAACAAGGTTGCATCTAGCTGGTTCAACTGGAAAACGGTTAATCGTATTTGCCGGTCTAGTAACATTCACTTAAATTCACTTAGTTTGGCCTTTGCTGTTCGCATTATTAATAGTGGGCATGATTATCAAACTCGGAATAAGTACCGGTTTTGTTTGCCGAAATCGTGAATACTGAATTTACTTGGAGAAGGAATTTACTCCATCACCTAGCGGATGTAAGTATTGGGGCATAAATTTGGTGACATAATAATTCTGAGTTCAATCTCTGGGTCGGGAAGTGTGTACTTGGACTCAATAGAAACGAACAAGCAATAACAATAGTATTAAAAAAAAATACAAGAAATGGGCAGTGGGACGAGAACAGATATTGTCTGTAGGTTACCCAGATCTATATACACCTGATGAAGGCCGGGGTGCACAACGAGCGAAAAGTTATGATGACAAAAACAAATATGAGGAAATTAATCCGAATATAAATACTGCAAATAATATATCCCTCCATCACAGAAATTCAGACAGAAATCATCGTAGTCCATCTTGCGCCACTCCAGCCTCGAGAGCCCAGTCAATCATACTACCCATGGCTTGGAAGAGAAGAAATCTCCGAACGCAACCGACTAGACTGAAACTTGAACACTGCTCGCCAATACTATTTTCAGCGTCTATAGAATTACGCTACCAACACATCTATTTTATTTTTTAAATTTGAGTTAATAAACTTCTTCACCATCATACTATTTCGTATAATGGTCTAAATGGCTGGTTTGTTGAATTTTAACTGAACTTTTCTGTATATTTTAATTTGTTGATTTGATATATACGGTTTATCAACCCTTTGCAAGTTATTAAATCTGGAAAATATTTTTGGGTTATAAGAATTTTATTTTTAAGGGGGATAAGAGGGGATTTGTGAGACAAGTCTTGCTAATTAGCCCATAGCTATAGGGAGAAGAGGGGGGATTCGTACGTTTCCCAAAGGTATTTGCGCATAAGTGAATTTAACAGTAAAACTCGGATCTTCGACTAATAATTCTGGGCCATTATACATTACACCCCAGCATATCGAACCTTACAGCAGGCGGTATTTCCAATTGGTCACCCACCTACGTACTAACTATACACCTCGTTGTTTAACTTGTGATCGTAGTTTCAACGCGATGAGCACGTAAGCAGTGGTTTGATTACTGCTTATATATTTTATCGTCTGTTATATATATATATATATATATATATATATATATATATATATATATATATATATATATATATATATATATATATATATATATATATATATATATATATATATATATATATATATATAACAAAGTCAAGGAATATATATATTATAACACTAATCCTGCAGAATTCGACGTATGAGGATCCGATAACTTCATTCAGTTTTTATGTTTGTATCATATGGGGTACTTCAGCCCCGCTAGTGACCTGCATACAAGTCCGCATATTGGGCAGCACCGAGAATCACAGACATAGCAAAAGGAATATTTGATGACGCTTTTCATCGTTGACCTTAGCTGGTCAATACAATGATTTCAGTATTCACACACACACACACACACACACACACACACACACACACACATATGGAGATCTCATGAATTAGGGCAAAAATCCCGGTCCTAAGTAAATAAATTACAGTCCCATGACCTCCTCAATTTGTCTGTTTCTTAATATAATTAATATTTGCACACACACACACACACACACACACACACACACACACACAGAGACACACACACATATATATATATATATATATATATATATATATATATATATATATATATAAACACAAACACACACACACACACACACACACATATATATATATATATATATATATATATATATATATATATATATATAAATGGTGTAATAATGGAGATCTGAATAATTAGGACCAAAATCCCATGAACCCGGAAATTTGTCTGTTTATGATTATAATTAATATTTGCTTTGTTTTTGCATTGAGTTCTCTGGATTGCATCCTCCTAGGAATTATCCATATGGATTACCAAATGACTTGATTGACTAAACATTTTCATACATATATATATATATATATATATATATATATATATATATATATATATTAGTAAAATGTGAGGATTTTATCGGACTAAAGTGATGTTTACGTTGATACGGCTATCTAAAATTTAAACCGTCCAGGAGAGTTGAGGGAGAATCCGAAGTCGTCTGGAGGCCGTGGTTTAAGCCAATGGTGACTTTATTAAATAAATTTACTCTTTAGTATTTCAAGATATTTTTGTTTAATTTTGGTAAATTATCTGTTGAAATGAGATATCGCACCCTGTATTTCTTCATTTTTATATCAATTTTGTGATTAAATATCCCGCATTTTGATAATAAAAGATTTGCGAAGAAAGGGAAAATATTAGAAGAATCTGGACGGAATTTTTTTGTTGTTGATCTCGCGATTAAAGCACTTTCTATACACTTTCGTATTAGTAAAGTGTTTTCTTTTTTAATTAGCGTAGGATTTAAAAAAAAATTATGTTCAGTCTCATTACGGTGAGCAACTAATACATTTTAGTGTGCTGTATTATAATAGATCTCATTTGTATTCATACAGTCTTTTATATAAATTCCTCGAGGTTTCTCCTATGTATTCCTCGTGGCAATCATTACAGATGATAAAGTAAATTCCTTTTAGTTTTAGTTTATGATTATTTTTGTTTGTATTAATTAAGTCTTTTATTGTTTTAGAAGTAGTTTTAACTGGAATTTAAAATTTAATATTTATTTCGTGTCAACGTAAACATCACTTATTGTCACTGACTGTACGGTGTGGTCGAATATTTCCTTTAATATGCATTCTTCATGTAAAAAAAAAACACATAACCATACATATACTTAAATTCATGCGACCAGATCACATAGTCTGCTTTTATTGGAAAGCATTTAACTTCTGAAGTCTAACCACGCTATTGAATTTATTATAATAAAATTGAACTCAAATTGATTAGAATCTTTTCTTTGTATTTTAAACTGTATAAATCGTAACATTTAAAGAGGCAAATTAAACACATCAATGAATATTTTCGACGCATTTTCTCTGTATTTCATCAGTTATAGGTAAATTTTCGCTTCAGTTGTGAAATAAATATTTTCCTTTAACCTTACAAGAAGATGCTGTTGCCTGAGGCTCGTATTTCTGATCCCTCTTCGTGTCTCCAAAAGTAAACGATTCTAATTCCTGCAAGAAGGTTTATCGGGCGAGCGGCGGTTGGTTCAGTGCTCAGAAACGTATTAATTAGTTGACGACTTTAAGAGACTTCATCTCTTTAATCTAAGTCGGCTGGCTTCTTCAATCGATGTAGACCGGCGCGTCTTTTCAGTAGCCTCTCTTGAAAGTGGCACGAGGTAGATCAGGCCAAACGTTAATACGGAACACAAAGTAAGCAGCAACGAAAGGCAAAAGGCACAACGCCAGGAATTTTTGTCTTTACTCTTTTCCCCATACCGAGGCTTTACCAACGTTTTGGAGTGGCACCAACTTCACATGACATCGTTTATTGGTTCGATTCGCAATTTTCATCTTTACAACTCAAATATCCTTATTGACCGCGCTTTTTTTATCTTTTTTTTCTTCCTTTTTTTCTTCCTTTTTTTCTTCTTTTTTTCTTCCTTTTTTTCTTCCTTTTTTTCTTCCTTTTTTTCTTCTTTTTTTTCTTCCTTTTTTTCTTCCTTTTTTTCTTCCTTTTTTCTTCCTTTTTTTCTTCCTTTTTTTCTTCTTTTTTTTCTTCTTTTTTTCTTCCTTTTTTTCTTCTTTTTTTTCTTCCTTTTTTTCTTCCTTTTTTTTTTAACTGATTGCTCATACTTGTTAGTATTTTATTTTTGTGGGGAGTCCTGCTTTTAAACTCTCAAATACTTTCAATGTTTTACTTTCTTTCTCGTTCATATCTTTCCTTGCCTTTGTTTTTATATCTTTCTTTCTTTTTGTCTTTTTTCAATATGATTTTTTTTAAAATTTTACCTTATGCCTTCCCTCTTCATTGTTTCTTACTCTCTCCTCTCCCCCTTACGCCGTTTACTGCCTTTTCGATCTCTTTGTATGCTGCCAACTGATTGATTTTTGTTCCGAAAGTGTATATTCTCTTTTGCATACGAAATTTATTCATTCTCCTCATTCTCATTCAAACATAATCCTTTTTCTTTTCCGACCTTTCGACTAATATACACAAATACACGTTGCGTCTCGCGGTATTAGCCACTTTATGTTCTGTCGATATATAAAATAAATACTTACTAGAAGCTTAGAGTTTAATTGTTGAATGGTGACAACATCTGTCTGCGCAGTTAGGATGAAAACAATTTCCTTCTGAGGAAACAGATGACGGTTGTTTGTATTAAATGTCGCGAATATTTCTAATTAATAGCTACGTTTCCATATTTTAAATTAATACATAGGGTTTCGAGTCCGAAACTTTGAAGTAAGTCTGTAATAATGATTTAACCAATAAAATATATCAGAGCACATATGGTCCGGTGCCCCTGATATTTACCTTGAGATCCTTGATAAAATCCAAAGAAGAATCAGCAATATTATTGGTCCTGATCTGGCAGCTCGGCTTAAGTCATTTTCCCAACACCGTATGGTTGCCTCTCTATAAATACTTTCACTGTAGTCGTTCAGATGAGGTCTTTGTTATGGTATTGGGGCTAGTTTTTAAATTGTTGTTTCGTTCCGCTCCCCACACAGACAATAAATTGTACATATAGTGTTTAGTTAGAACTTCCATAGAGACAATGTGGTATTATGGTGGATGTAGTAAGAAAGGTAAGTAAGAATGCGTTGTTTTGGTGTAAGGAATATTGTTGCATGTTTGTGTCAGTATTAATGATAAAACAGAAGAAGACCGTCCTTTTCCCCTTTCCCCATTTTGGCCTTGTGCCACACTTTTGTACATAGCAGAAATAAATATCGCTCTTCGCTATGGTAGCTAGACTTTGCGAATTTAAGCGCAGTACTAGACTGGCGTCAAGATCTCAGCAATTTACAGTTAAGCAGACTAGATGTCACCGTAAGTTCTATGCTAACAGTTTCTTTTCTCGCACTTCTCACTTGTAGAACTCCCTTCC
>OZ038498.1:91359099-91406599 GCA_964036315.1 Acanthosepion esculentum
TCGAATGCGTTTTCGTCTTCGTTCCTTAAGGACGTTGGCAATGATGGCTCCCCACAACGTCATGTTTTTTATTGTTCTAAGTAACTTTTTCAGATACTGCTCATATTTAACTCTGTTCTGCCTTCCGTTCACTCATTCCAAGACGTAGATAATCACGTGTCTCCACAGCTTCCCTTCGTTTGTTGTCATAGTTACCATTTGGCTCTTTACGACTCATCTTTGTCCCATTCACTTGCTCTTCTTTTATGGGCCGTATCCCTTCAGAACGTGAGCGAACATGGCTCTCCACGACTTCTAATGCTGCTCTAAATAACTTTGGACTCTTTACCATCTCTCGTTATTCTTGAACTATTATCTATTCCTTTGTTAACGAACTGTGTCCCTTTAGAAGGTGGGTGATCATGACTCTCTATATAACTTTGGGCTCTTTACCATCTCTCTTTGACCCTGATCTGCCATTCCTTCAATTCTTTTATCAAGTTCTGTGTCTCTTTAGGCCGTTTAAAATATGTATATTTCGGCAGTATATCTTCATTCATACATGTTTGAATAATCTAGACATATAATGTCTGTTTATTTTTATTTTGATCATCACAAAATCAAAGATCAATTTCTTGGTGCTAATAAAAAACTGATTAAGAAAGACGCGCTTCGTTTAGTCAATTTAAAAATTAACGTTAAGAATATACAAGGAAGCTAACTTAATTCATATTATTAATAGTAATCTATTATATATATTAATTCATATTATTATTAATACACCCTGGGTAAGACGATGAACTACATCCGCGTTCTGGGTAACACGATAAACTAGATCCAACAGTAAGGCCCCTGATCAGGAGGTTTTGAGGAGCGTGGAACTACCTCTTAATTTCTGGTGTTCCCAGATCCATCCTGACACGGTGTGGTAGCAACTGCTAGGTTCCCAGCCATGGGCAAATAGTTAAACACCAAAGAGGATTGATAATATATTATATATTAATATATATTAATATATTAATATATATTTTAATATATATATATAGTTAAATTCCCAGATCAATTCTAGGGACAAGACAGATTGGTATAAAATGACAATTGGAAAAATCGGAAGACGAAAGGCGTCGGCAAAATCTAAGATTTTTCCAATTGACATTTTATACCATATATATATATATTACTTTTATATACCGTACGCATGAACACTAAGTGGTATGTCCCAATCATCTTGAAAACGTTGCACACTATTGTAAGTGAGGGGTAATATGCTGCCACCACTAGCTGTAGTTTACCTATTTCACGCCGCTGGCGAGTATTGTATTTTATTGATGTTATAAAGATTATAATTTCATTTCCAACCTTCTTTTAGGTTATACCTCAATGAGAAACTTTTCCTTGTTTACAGCAATTATTAATATACACACACACACACACACATATATATATATATATATATATATATATATATATATATATATATATATATATATATGATAGATAGGTTGGTTAATAAAACAAAACAAAAGGATAACAATGCGATTAGTACGAAAAAATATTTATTAAATATTAATTATTTATCACTGAAATTAAGTCCGGAATTTTCAACACACCTGTGCCCTTCAACGGTTGTACGAGAAATAAACAGAGAATTGGGGAAGAATCACTAACTGTTGTTCTTGTGGATGGTGTGACTGATTGTGTAGATGGTATTATTAGTAAAAAAACGATCTTTGTTTGATTTCTTGCTGTGCGAAACTTCTTGTCAGAATATATATATATATATATATATATATATATATATATATATATATATATATATACACAAATGAAAAAGAACGAAGAGTAAGATTTCAGCGTTCAAAAGATTAATTTAAAACAGGGCTCAATACAGAAGTAGATCAATATATATTTACTTATTATGGAGTTTTACATTAGAACATGTACACACCCACTACAAAACTGTGCAACTTGTTTCAATGTTAAAAAAATCGTTTTTAACGTTTCATCAGGCGGGAAATCACGATGCTGATGAAACTTAAAAAAAAAATCTTTTAACGTTGAAACAAGATGTACAGTTTTGTAGTGGGTATGTGCCTATTCTAATGTTACACTGCATAATATACATACATACATATATATATATATATATATATATATAAAGAAAGAACAGTAAGATATAAAATCCTGTGTTCTTATAGATATTTTTATTTATTATATATATATATATATATATATATATATATATATATATATATATATATATATATATATATATATATAACATTTCCGATCAAATATTGTCTATTATCTATGTGTCAGGATTCGGAATTTTTTATCCATGTTTGCTTACTATAGGGTGCTGAAAATCTTTCGCTCCGACCATGAATTTTTTCCCGCCAAACCTACCTGATATTATGTGATCTGAAAAGATTGTGGTAAAGTGGGCGGGTGGGTAGAGTAGAGAACTTTTCTGCACTTCATTGTACAATATATTATGTTATTTTTTAAATTGACTTTTTTACTGTTATATAAGCATCCAAATATTTCACTATCTGGTTGGAAGTTCTGGCGGTTTCTAAATAAATTTAATGCTCAAAAAATCTCGAGAACTTTCCTCGAAACTTGATACTTAATTAGTCTTAATCAAATTACAATTCATTTTGCTAGTTTTTATATTTTCATTGATTAATTCTTCTTTTGTTCTTTATTATCTTACATTCTATGAAGTCTCGTTTTTTTTGTTTTTTTTTTCATTTCTGTCACGATTTTCATTTATTAACTCAGCCTATATTTTAGTTTGCAAACTCTGTGAATTTTGATTGACTATCATCTCGCCATCTTTCTACGCAAACAAATGTTCTGGATTGTTTTCATCACATAGTCAGAAACACGTACACGTAAATGCAGATCAGTTTGGCAACCATAAATTTCAAAATTGTTATCAACGTCAGAAATGCGCATCGACTTTTCAACGTATGAAACGTGTGTACCTTGAATTAAAAGAGAAAAGAAGTTTCGGCAAAATTATATATATATATATACATATACATACATACATACATATATATATATATATATATACATACATACATACATACATATATATATATATATATACATACATACATACATATATATATATATATATATATATATATATATATATATATATATATATATAATATATATATATATTAATTCAAGGTTCACACGTTTCATATGTTGAAAAGTCGATGTATATATATATATATATATACAAAGAAACAATCACGCATAGAATCAATCAGCAATATTAATGCGATTATTGGCCATATCACATCGCTAGTAGAATATAATGTATGCATTAAAATGCTGTTAATCCATAGAATGATGTGATCCTCATTCATAAAACTGTTGTCAGTTGTTTCCAGTTTATATTTTTTTAAATGCTAGTACTTTCGAATAATCCTTTATTCATCCTCAGGCATATTTTTCCATTAAAATTAAGACTTGGAGACGAAATAATTGTTTGTAGACCGAAAGATGTTTTTTTTAAGAATGTGCTATTATTGACGGTTATATTTCATTTGCACGTTCCGATATTGTATACAGTGACTGACCTTACTCAGAGTTGGTAGCCATATTATGTAAGTGTGGAAGAGTCCATTTGTAGGTAGGTCCCCACAATAATATATACATATATATATGAGAAGACAACAGCCGTATAGAGTGAAAGTATGCCTGCAATGCATTCATGAATCTTCGAAGTCGGCATGACTAAACCAACACCACTCAGCTATTAATGCTCTGTCGTTACCTTTTGATATCGAGCACTTTATGATAAAAAAACTCCCTGCCTAAAATAAATGCTTTCCCACGAGGAAAAAGAACCAGCAATTTTGCCACCAAAAAACCTTTACCATCTAATACTAATACACTGTCATTCGCAGACAGTACTGTTTCGCTGTATCACAGCTCCTCGGTGCGCCTAGACATCCGAATTTGGTGTCAGTCAAATCTTCTACCACTGAGCTATCTTCACTCGTCAGAATGAATCAGCCAAATCTAGCGTATTGTTTTTTACAAATGTAAACAAACGTCAAACAGCCAAAGTGCTCCATTCATTTTACTGAAAATCACTCTATGCAACGCAGTGAAGTCACTAAAACACAAGGGGTTACTGAGTGTGGAAAAATTAGGTTTCGTTTCGTTTGCTTTAGTGTGTTTTACGGCATATCAACCTCAGTGGGTTTATTTAATGCTGAGAATATTTTTATTTCTGGTAATATTTTTTCAAAAATATATTGCTGATAATGTCTTTTCTTCAAAAATTTATTGCTGGTAATGTTTTTTTTCCAAAAATGTATTTCTGGTAATAATTTTTTTCCAAAAAAGTATTGCTGCTAATATTTTTTTCCAAAAATGTATTTCTGGTAATATTTTTTTTTCCAAAAATGTATTTCTGGTAATATTTTTTTTTCCAAAAATGTATTTCTGGTAATATTTTTTTTCCAAAAATGTATTTCTGGTAATATTTTTTCCAAAAATGTATTTCTGGTAAATTTTTTTCCAAAAATGTATTGCTAGTAATTCATTGGTTGTAATAATTTTTTACAAAAATGTATTGCTGGTATTAAAACCTATTTTTACACTTTATCGTGTTTTGACCCCAGTTTGGAGATTAACTATTAGCCCATAACTGGAACCTTACAGATACTACCAAACCTGATCAGGGTGGACCTGGGAACACCAGCAACAAAAGGTGGTTCCACGCTCCTCAAAACCTCTTGATCAGAGGCCTTGCTGTCGGATGTAGTTTATCGTCTTACCCAGGACACTAATATAGTTACTCTTCTAACCCAGGACGTACAAACATTAGGAACAGAAACATGAATAATGAGCGGTAAAGAGAAAAAGGGTAATCAGGAGGACAGTAGATAGCGATTGGCATTGCATTTAAACTCTTGCAGATAAAAGTTGGCTGGAAAGCATGGAGCCAGAGAGAGTTCCACAAGCGAGAAGTGCGAGAAAAGAAACCTTTAGTATCGAATTTAAGGTTACATCTAGCCAACTCAATTATAAATTGATAAGATCTCGACACCAGTCTAGTATTGCACCTAAATTCAAAAAGTCTAGATATAGATTACGAAGTACTGCGCCTAAATTCGAAAAGTCTAGGTACAGATTACGAAGTACTGCGCCTAAATTCAAAACGTTTATGTATAGATTATGAAGTACTGCGCCTAAATTCAAAACGTTTATGTATAGATTACGAAGTACTGCGCCTAAATTCAAAAAGTCTAGGTAAAATATCGAAGAGCGATATTTATTTGTAATTTAATACAAAATGTGGTGCAAGGCCAAACTTTACCATAGCAAAGAGCTCATCCGAACAACTATTCACGTTCACCTTCATTTTGTATTAGATGAAGCATTGTCAGCCATTATTATTTCTTGACTAGTATTTACTTTCATATTCATTTAATATTAGATGAAGAATTGTCAACATAATAATTTTTGAGTAATATTTACTTTCATCTCCATTTTGTATTAGATGAAGCTTGTGGAACTCTCTTTCAGATTAAAGTTGGCTGGAAAGCATGTAACTTTCCAGGCAACTTTAATCTGGAAAAATTTAAATGCAATGCCAATCGCTATCTACTGTCCTCCTGATTACTCTTTTCTCTTCACTCTCATTATTAATGTTTCTGTCAAAATTTATAATTTTGACAATTCTTCATCCAATATAAAATGAAGATGAAAATAAATACTGGTCAAAAATTAATAATAATGGCTGACAATGTTTTATCACCGTCCTAGGTATGACGATAAACTAAAATCCGCGTCCTGGGTAAGACGATAAATTAGATTCAGCAGCAAGACCTCTGATAAGGAGGTTTTGAAGAGTGTGGAACCACCTCTTAATTACTGGTGTTCCCAGATCCACCCTGGACCGGGGTGGTGGCATATATTGGGGTTCCAGCTATGGGCAAGTAGTTGACACTTAGACTGGGGTTAAAATGCTGTGAAAGTTTGAAAACATGTTTAATACTAGAAATACATTTTTGCAAAAAAAATATTATCAGAAATACATAACAAGCAATACATTTTTGGAAAAAATATTAGCAGCTATATATTTTTTGAGAAAAGGATTAGCAGTAATAGAAGGAAAAAATATTACCAGGAATAGATTCTTGGAAAAAAATATTACAAGCAATAATAAATTTTTTCGGTATTAGATAACCCATGGAGGTTGATATGCCGTAAAACAAATCAAACCAAACCAATGCATTATAGCATTTCTCTAACCCAGAACAAACACTGATATTACTTTCTCTCCATAGATGAGCCATTCGCCTAATTGATCATAATGTTTCAAGTATCTACTTCAAATAAAAATAATAATAATAAATACTAACAAAGATACCATTGATAGCCTCTTTATAGGACATCGAAATAAATGCAATTCGAAAGTAAATACTAGTCAAAAATTATAATGTTGACAATTCCTCATCCAATATTAAATAAAGACGGAAATAAATTCTAGTTAAAGATTAATAATAATGGCTGACAATTCTTCATCGATTACAAAATGAAGATGAAAGTAAATACTAGTCAAGAATTATAATGTTGACAATTCCTCATCCAATATTAAATAAAGACGGAAATAAATTCTAGTTAAAGATTAATAATAATGGCTGACAATTCTTCATCTATTACAAAATGAATATGAAAGTAAATACTAGTCAAGAATTATAATGTTGACAATTCCTCATCCAATATTAAATAAAGACGGAAATAAATTCTAGTTAAAGATTAATAATAATGGCTGACAATTCTTCATCTATTACAAAATGAAGATGAAAGTAAATACTAGTCAAGAATTATAATGTTGACAATTCATCATCCAATATTAAATAAAGACGGAAATAAATTCTAGTTAAAGGTTAATAATAATGGCTGACAATTCTTCATCTATTACAAAATGAAGATGAAAGTAAATACTAGTCAAGAATTATAATGTTGACAATTCCTCATCCAATATTAAATAAAGACGGAAATAAATTCTAGTTAAAGATTAATAATAATGGCTGACAATTCTTCATCTATGACAAAATGAAGTTGAAAGTAAATACTAGTCAAGAATTATAATGTTGACAATTCTTCATCCAATATTAAATAAAGACGGAAATAAATTCTAGTTAAAGATTAATAATAATGGCTGACAATTCTTCATCTATTACAAAATGAAGATGAAAGTAAATACTAGTCAAGAATTATAATGTTGACAATTCATCATCCAATATTAAATAAAGACGGAAATAAATTCTAGTTAAAGATTAATAATAATGGCTGACAATTCTTCATCTATTACAAAATGAAGATGAAAGTAAATACTAGTCAAGAATTATAATGTTGACAATTCATCATCCAATATTAAATAAAGACGGAAATAAATTCTAGTTAAAGATTAATAATAATGGCTGACAATTCTTCATCTATTACAAAATGAAGATGAAAGTAAATACTAGTCAAGAATTATAATGTTGACAATTCTTCATCCAATATTAAATAAAGACGGAAATAAATTCTAGTTAAAGATTAATAATAATGGCTGACAATTCTTCATCTATGACAAAATGAAGATGAAAGTAAATACTAGTCAAGAATTATAATGTTGACAATTCATCATCCAATATTAAATAAAGACGGAAATAAATTCTAGTTAAAGATTAATAATAATGGCTGACAATTCTTCATCTATTACAAAATGAAGATGAAAGTAAATACTAGTCAAGAATTATAATGTTGACAATTCTTCATCCAATATTAAATAAAGACGGAAATAAATTCTAGTTAAAGATTAATAATAATGGCTGACAATTCTTCATCTATTACAAAATGAAGATGAAAGTAAATACTAGTCAAGAATTATAATGTTGACAATTCTTCATCCAATATTAAATAAAGACGGAAATAAATTCTAGTTAAAGATTAATAATAATGGCTGACAATTCTTCATCTATTACAAAATGAAGATGAAAGTAAATACTAGTCAAGAATTATAATGTTGACAATTCATCATCCAATATTAAATAAAGACGGAAATAAATTCTAGTTAAAGATTAATAATAATGGCTGACAATTCTTCATCTATGACAAAATGAAGATGAAAGTAAATACTAGTCAAGAATTATAATGTTGACAATTCATCATCCAATATTAAATAAAGACGGAAATAAATTCTAGTTAAAGATTAATAATAATGGCTGACAATTCTTCATCTATTACAAAATGAAGATGAAAGTAAATACTAGTCAAGAATTATAATGTTGACAATTCTTCATCCAATATTAAATAAAGACGGAAATAAATTCTAGTTAAAGATTAATAATAATGGCTGACAATTCTTCATCTATGACAAAATGAAGATGAAAGTAAATACTAGTCAAAAATTATAATGTTGACAATTCCTCATCCAATATTAAATAAAAACGGAAATAAATTCTAGTTAAAGATTAATAATAATGGCTGACAATTCTTCATCTATGACAAAATGAAGTTGAAAGTAAATACTAGTCAAGAATTATAATGTTGACAATTCTTCATCCAATATTAAATAAAGACGGAAATAAATTCTAGTTAAAGATTAATAATAATGGCTGACAATTCTTCATCTATTACAAAATGAAGATGAAAGTAAATACTAGTCAAGAATTATAATGTTGACAATTCATCATCCAATATTAAATAAAGACGGAAATAAATTCTAGTTAAAGATTAATAATAATGGCTGACAATTCTTCATCTATTACAAAATGAAGATGAAAGTAAATACTAGTCAAGAATTATAATGTTGACAATTCATCATCCAATATTAAATAAAGACGGAAATAAATTCTAGTTAAAGATTAATAATAATGGCTGACAATTCTTCATCTATTACAAAATGAAGATGAAAGTAAATACTAGTCAAGAATTATAATGTTGACAATTCTTCATCCAATATTAAATAAAGACGGAAATAAATTCTAGTTAAAGATTAATAATAATGGCTGACAATTCTTCATCTATGACAAAATGAAGATGAAAGTAAATACTAGTCAAGAATTATAATGTTGACAATTCATCATCCAATATTAAATAAAGACGGAAATAAATTCTAGTTAAAGATTAATAATAATGGCTGACAATTCTTCATCTATTACAAAATGAAGTTGAAAATAAATACTAGTCAAAGAAAATAATAATGGTGGATTGAAAATGCTTCATCTCATAAAAAATAAAATAATAATAGCGCTTTCAATTTTCTCTAACCCAGAACAAACACTGATATTACTTTCTCTCCATAGATGAGCCACTCGCCTAATTGATCATAATGTTTCAAGTATCTACTTCAAATAAAAATAATAATAATAAATACTAACAAAGATACCATTGATAGCTTCTTTATAGGACATCGAAATAAATGCAATTCGAGCATGACGGCGTGAGGATTACAGGCTTTTATTGGTGAACTCCTGATTTTGAAGTTTTATTCCTGGTAACAGGTTAGTTCTGTTCGCTTCGAAAAACTTAACTTGAAGAAATGAAAATCTAATTTAAAATCCCTGTTAAGGATTATCTTTCGCTAAATTCGAACATATTTGCTGCGTATATATCATCTGTTACTTAGACGCTGTTTAACTCTTAATCCTGGTTCAGACGATAAGCATATGGAGAGAATTTGTGTTCACTGTAGTGTGCCGTTCTTATCTTCGTAATCACAAGGAACAAGTAAAAACTTTGCCAATTTTTCTTACTTTTAAGAGCTTTTAAAACCACGGATTATCACTAGCAATAATCTTGTTCTAGAGGAATTCTAAGAAGGCTCCAATTATATTTAGAAAATATTTTATTATATTCCCTATAAATTATAGCCACGTCCGTATTTGTCCTGAAAAGCTTAAGTCTTAGTCTCTTCTGATACAGAAAATCTTAAGTCTTATTTAGTTCTTGTATATATAGTTTTAATAAGCTTCATTGAACGCCTTTTTCAGATCGTTTTTAATATATTATTCAGACGCGATTTTTTTAACTTTTAGTATGAAAAGTAATTATCAATATATAAGAGACTATCTATCGATAAGATTTTGTTACAAATCACTCCTAGCGGTGATAATATTTTGACCGCTAGGTGTGAATTATAACAGTGGTGACGATGGATCGAAACCTAATTTTTGCTTCGGTGCAGAGGATAACAGTGACGACGATAAAATTAGAAACACGTTGGGTTCATTTTTTTCTTTGGTGCGTGTAAAAAAAAAGAGAAAGAAGGAAAAACAGATATTCTTCAAATAAGGAAGGATTATTAGTCCAAGTGGTTAAAATACAGCAACAACAGAAACAACAGCATTTGTTGGAACTTCAGAAACGAGAACAAAATTTAATTGAAAAAATAGGGAAGAAAACGGAAAATTCTCTAAGTTCTTTCACTCACGACTGCTATAACTGGATTCGCATAAAATTCAGGTGGAATTACCTTTTCTGCTTATTTTAGAAGATACGAGAAAATTCTCAGAGAAAAATGCAGAGATTGGGAAGTTGAAAAAAAAAGACTTTTGTTGAGAAATTTAGCAACAGGTAGAACATGAAAAATACTGTAATTTTGTACCACTGAAAAAAGAACAAAAACAGGAGAAATTTGCTTTGAAGAAACAGTAAATATTCTGACTAAAATTTTTAGCGAAAAAAGTTTTTTCGTTGGAAGTGTATGAATCTGACAAAAGAAATGTCCGTTGGTGTCAATCGAGGTAAATTCTAGTGACGTCACGGCGAGTGCCTAAGCAAAACATAATCTTATAACCGCTTCAAGTGAGTTATAACAGATTTCACGAATTATGAACGAATAATATCTTAGTTTTCTTTCCTTTGCTTACCACTTCCCGTGTACGTTCTCTTTAATCATTCCCCAAATGCAGTATACTGAAGAGGGTTACATTGTTCGAAGCGTTCTTTTTTTAATCATTTCACTCCAAGCTAGGCAACAGTGCTACTAACACAATTGGGGGGGGGGGGTTACTGACTGTGAAAGAATATATGAAAAATATTATTAAGGAGCGAGAACAATAAATGAAGAGGAATTAAGAAGGCTGAAGATAACGATTGACATTGCATTTACATTTTTGAAGGTCAAAGATAAAAGATGACGTTGAGAGAATTCCACAAACAAAAAATGCGGGAAAAGAAACCTTTAGCATAAAACTTACGGTTACATCTACCTATTTCAACTGTACGCTTGAATACATAGAGCCTAGGTAGCAAAATTCATCAGAACAATTGCCATGAAAGCAATGATAGAAAAGCTATATTACGGCAGTGGAAAAAGTGTCTGATGTTGAGATGCCAGGTAAAGACCAATAACATTACATATTCTTCTTCTCTAAATACAGGGTGTATCAAAAATAATTTTATAAAACTTTAGTGGGCGGGTTCCTCACACTAAACAAGGACAAAAGCCCATATAAACAAATCTTTTGTTTTTGAGTTAAGTTTAAAGAGAGTTTACGGTAGATTGCACTATTGCCGTGTAGACTACGTTACGTTTGTCATTCGTGTACACTTGTGGTTAGTCTGTCATCAACACTTCACGTGTGCAGTAGTGAGATAACTGAGAAGTCTTCCGTTTAACAATGGTAAGATATTCATATCGTGAGCAGGCAGATATGATTTTTACGCATCAATGGACGTGATGCTGCCCGTCTGTATCAGATTGCGTTTCCAGACCGAACGCAGCCGAATAATACAACCTTTGTTGTTGTTTATCGTCGTATTGTTGAGACAGGACCCGTGGCGCCACAAACTACAGTAATAAGTATTTTAGAATGGTATCATGGCTTGTACATTTAACTGCGTCTACCGTAAACTTTAAACTTATTAACTTCAAAAAGATTTGCAGATATATGTTTATATTCATTTTTGTGTTTGTTTAGTGTGAGGAAGCAGCCCCCAAAGTTTATAAAATTATTTTTGATGCACCCTGTACTTATCAGGAGCACCAGACCATATGTGTCTGCAATATTCTAACTATAAACTTGGATACATGTAAGATATTCCTGCGAGAAAAATTGTCTAGAACGACATAATGAAGCAATTTTCCTAGTAGCAGACATAGTAATCGGTTCGATAAGATCTTTCCACTTTATGCCAGTGGAAAATGTCAGGCCGAGAAAGCGCAACCAGGAACTATCCTAGAGGTTATCATCAATCAGGCTGATTTTAATAAAAGCAAAAACAAAAAAAGAAATGGAAATTAAACTGCTTCAAATCAATCATTGTCAAACAGATTTATAATTTTTCTGCACTTCAGCAATAGTCATTTATTATTTTTCATATTTTTTATTTTAATGATCCTTTATATCGTATAAATCTCGGTTTTAAAGTTCTTAAACGACGTCTAAAGGCGAGTATGTTTTATAACTTCCATCTTGACTGCTATTTGAATCTCATCAAATGAATATTAAAAAAAAGCAATTCGGGTTTCCGTGCCAACTTTCTGTACCTCTGTTATTTTGTCTACACACAAAACGAGACAGCTAGAGATATGAAATTGCGTCTTGCTTTTTTGTGTAGGATTTGCGACGTTATACTGAACACGGAATGGTTTAATTAGTAAAACTTGTATGACTAAACCATTATTATTTCCAAAAATAAAAATGTGTACAAAATATTTAGATTTCGCTATTCAACAACCCGCAAATCGATGATATGCCGCTAAACAAAAAAAAAAAAAACTGAACGCGGAAAACAATCGTTACTCGGTTATTTTACCTGTTAATGCCCAATAAAAAATTCAATATTAATTTTTTTAAATATAATTATAAACGAGCTATTAATCCTCTACTTATCTGATCGTTTTCAAACGAACAATTCTTTCTAACCATTTCTGTTATTTATAGAACTAATCGAATTCTTCGTTTTTGACTTCAGCGTCGTCTATGACTTGATTGATGACCGTTCCTACTGATCTATCTTTTCCCATAATTTGGAACCCACAATATAAGTTGATATACTTCCTGTTTTCTTCTCCAGCAAAGGCTACTAAAACGCACTCACTTATGTTGGTATTCTTTGGTAGCTGTTCCAGTATATTTCGTCATCTGGTAGATGCTTTCAAATTGGTTAATTGATTTTCTTTAGTATCGTATCAACTCCTTTTTATTTTTATGTGCCGTGTCCTTTCAGAACGTAGGCGATCATGGCTCTCCACTTCACCGTATCCCTCTGTAGCTCTCTATAAGTTTCGTCTTTCTGCCATCTCCCCAGACCACGTTCTGTCATCCACTTGCTTAAGGCCGCTATTTATAACATGCGTTCTTTTCCCTTGCCTCTCTTTCCTTCTGTTCGACCTGTGAGTATCAGATTATGCAGGCCCTCATTTCTCATTATCTGACTGAGGAACTCTTTGAGTCAATGGCCAGCTAACTAGAGGTGGTGTCTCGATAAACCACCGTGGAGAACACAATAGGAAATCACTCCACTATCAATCGCAAGACATATCATGGCTAACATATCATCGTCTTAACTACGATTGTTATTTAATGCTAAAATCTAAATAATCTCAACACAATTTTATGGCTTCAACTAAATATATTTCGAGCGCAATTGTATGCCTTCAACTACAGATAAAATATATTGATAATCATTTTGATTTAAAAATGTGTGTTGTTGTTCATTTTTTTTATATAAATATATTTGGTATATTTAAGATAAAACATATTTTTATACTTTCATATTATTTTCTTTTTATTTGGGGATCCGTCCTTGGTATGACGATAAACTATATCCGGCAGCGAGGCCTCTGATCGGGGAGTTTTGAGGAGCGTGGAACCACCGCTTAATTGCTGTTGTTCTCAGCTCCACTCTAACTTGGTGTGGTAGCACCTGTTAGGGTCTCAGCTATAGGCAATTAGCTAACCCCCAAACTGAGATCAAACACTATGAAAGTATAAAAAAAATATAGTAAACTACCAACAATACATTTTTATAGTAAAAGAAATTTACCAGGGATTAATATTTTTTTTAATAAAAAAAATAAAAATTATCAGCATAAATTTTTGAAAAGAAATTACTAATACTCCCAATTAAATTTCGGCATTAAATGACCCATAAGTCTTTGATATGCCGCTAATCAAAAAAATTAAATTAATTCATTCGCGGTTCAGAATTTGCCCATAGCTACGATATCGGGTCAGAGTGGGCATGATAACAACAGTATTTAAAACCCTCAGTCTCCCAATCAGCTGCACGATGTAGTTTATCATCATACCCAGAAAACTTTTTCCAGACGACAGCAATCAAGTGTTTGTAGCATATAATTTTACGTTATTTTACATTATTCGGATTGTTATCCTCATCTTCATTGCCATGTTCACAACGTTTCGTTCGTTGTACACTCCGGCCTTCATCAGGTGATTGGAATTTAGAACTGAAACCTTTATATCATCCACCGGAGTAGATTGTTCTAGATTCACATCCCATGCCTCTTCCGAATGTCTCAGTTATTTCCCTTTAACCCAACTCTCCAAGTCAAGTTTTTAGTTCACCACTGCTGTGGCCTGGTATTGAACTCACAACTCTTTGGGTCTAGTCACTGGATCTAACCAACGTCTTTATCCACTGGGCCATGTGATTTTGTTATTGTCCAATTTCTTAATCCGTCTAAGTGGTTTGTTTCTACTGTTGACCTAGAGTTGCATTTTCAAAAATCTGTTTTTTTTTAATTTCTCACTCCAGAGGGTCTTTGTAATGCTGTATATACCATTTCAATTCCAACATCTATGATGTTTTGTTTGTGCTGAGTTCAACTATGATCCCAGATATAAATAAAATCATCCATTAGATCCCAAATGTCGCCTTTCTATTCGGTAAGATCTCATTTTGTTTGATCAAAAAACTGTGATCTTGTTTTCCTTTCATTTATATGGAATCTCTCTTCAAATATGAGAGGAAATAGTTGCGCTGGGTTAAAAGAGTTGCATAGAGTTGCATTCAAACAAAGGAACATGTCCAATATCTGGACTGGATATTGATTTAACGATATCAGCTACGTCTTGCTTCTTTTAAAATAAACCCAATACGTTTCTCATCTTTAAAATCAAGTTTCTATATAACTCGATATTTTTGACAAAATCCAAAGGATTTGTAATGTAATCGATCCTGACCTGGCATCCCGACTTCAGTCTCTTTCTCATTGACATTATGTGCATTCCCTCTGTCTTTTTTGTCTGGTATTCCCACTATATATCTCGGGATTCCTGACAAAATTAAAAGATGTTCTATAATGTAATTGTTGTGGATTCCGGGATGAAATCCGGTATCAAATAATAACAAACGCCAAGAATGAATATAGGAAATAAACGTATTAACGTAATAATATAAACTGGTAATACAGGTTAGTAGTTCCAGGAATGCGGGGTTAGTAGACAAATATATATATAAAGTCTTTGGTATCGACGTATCGCTGTATGACTTCTTACTGAGTCTAAGTGTTCGTTACTGTGACTCTTGCACTACCCTCCTCTGTGTGACTCTGTCTAACTACTCGACCGACTCAACGTTCTTCTGTTACTCACTGACTTAACTCAACGTACTGCCGGGTATTCACTGGCAGTAGTATATGTATACCTTGGGTGAGTCCATTTGTGTGAAAAGGGGAGACCCCTCAATAGTAATCGATCCTGACCTGGCATCTCGACTTCAGTCACTTTTTCATTGACATTATGTAGCTTCTCTCTATCTTTTCTACAATTTTTTTCATAGCATTTGTTATGAGCTTACCTCCTTAGTAACTTGACTGCAGGTATTTAAGTATGCCACTAGATTGAACTAGCAAGATGCGACCGTTAGTTCTATTCTAATAGTTTTATCTGTCGGACTTTTCACCAGTGGGAATCTCTTCCAACTTATTGCTTCTTTTCCAAAACTTAAACGCTACGCAATCTTCTGTCTTTCTGAACGATATTATTTTATTTTCCTTTCTCTTCGCCAAAGTTTTCTCATTCTCTTTTCAATCCCAGTATCCCCCTGCTTCTCAGTAGCATTATTAGCGCCTTGCTCGGGGTGGAATAATTTTTTCTTTAAAGTTTCATCGTGTATTCAAGGATTGATTGATTCATTCACTTTTTACGGCTTATCAACCCTTTGCCGTTTATTTAAAGCCATAAAATATTTTAATAATAAGATAATAGTGGTTTAGTGATACACGTCTACAAGTCTTACTAATTAACCAATGTCTGGTGTTTGGGAGAGAAATGAATTCATGCCTTTCTCAATGATTATTTGCACGTAAGTAAATATAACGAACCCGACTGGAATTGGAACACGGCTCTACATTTAACAAATCCGAACCATTATGCATTACACCACGCTTACCGCACTTGGTATTGCCAAAGCGGTCAACCAACTAGGTACTGACCAGGCTCAACGTTGCTTAACTCTGGTGATCGTACGGGAATTGGCGTTTTAACGTGATGTGGTCGTAAGGCATCGTGTAATCAAGGTTTTGTTTTGTTTTGTTTTGTTTTACGGTATATCAACCTCAATGTGTTATTTAATGCCGACACGATTTATTACTGGCAATATTTTTTCAAAAATGTATTGCTGGTAATTATGTATTGCTGGTAATAATTTTTATAAAAATATATTGCTGGTACTAAAACCTGTTTTTACACTCTCACAGTGTTATTAACACAGTTTGGGTGTTAACTATTATCCCATAACTGGGACCTTAACAGGTGGTATCACTCTGGGTCGGGATGGACCTGGGAACACGAGTAATTAAGAGGTGGTTCCACGCTCCCCAAAAACCTCCTGATCAGAAGGCTTGCAGTTTGATGTAGTTTATCGTCTTACCCAGGACGCGGATGTAGTTTATCGTCTTACCCAGGCCGGGTGTAATCAATTATAGTGATAAACAATAATAATTCTAGTGTGTCAACCTAGAAGATATCAACTGAAATTTGACAAAGTTCTATAACTCCATCTCGTGACAATTATTATATTATAGTATCTATGTAAATAATATGGACTGCCGTGAATGTTTTACTTGGTATACCGTCACCCTTCATTATTTCCTTGAATGTATTCCCTGAGTGAAAAATATCTTAAACTCCCCAAATTTGGATACTGTTGGAAGAGGTTTTACTTTAAATATTCCCGATTTAGGCGACACAATATTACTTTAAGTGTAAATTCGACTTTTTCTAAATCCATTCTGGTCAATACACAAACATCGGCCGAGAAGTGCAGAGAATTCTATTGACAAGTCTTTTGTTAATTATATATTTCTAAAAAAAAAACAAACAAATCCGATGCTAATTATATGTTTGCAGAAATCCTTTATTAATTATAGTTTTCTACCCCTCACACGTTAATGCCCACCGCCCTAAAAATAGAACGTTGGGTATAAATGTATTGATTAAATCATAATTTAAAAAAAAAGTTTTTAACCCCTTTTACTTGACTCAATGTGGCATTTCATCTCCCCTGGCTTTGAGACAGTCTGCCGGCGTGGATTTAGTAAGTTAATCTATTTATTACTTACTAATGAGTTCAGTCTTCACTAAATGACCATAGGAAGGTAAATAAACAAAATAATTTAAATATCACATAATATCCATAGATTATTATGCCGAATAAAATTTATATGATGACTGAAGAATTTTGAATTTTCGCTTATTGTTTGCAGTTGTCCTTTCGAAGATAAATAATTGCACATGATTTCTGTTTGGATTTCGGGGACGTGGAGTTATCATTATTTACCTTAATTTGGACTAATATGCTCATTTTTGTTGTTATGATCATTTTCGGTTTGTATTTCTGGGTTGAGGTTTTTATTATTATTTCTTTCTTTCTTTCTTTCATTCATTCATTCATTCTTTCTTTCTTTCTTTAATTTTCTCACTGAAATCAAGTATTGTTTTTCCCCTCTTTCAACGCGATCAAAACGAATAGTCCATTATTTATGAGTTATTGGCAGAAGATGATAAACACTTCCATATTCCGTTCTTTCATTCTTTCTTTCTTTCATTCTTTCATTCATTCTTTTATTCATTCATTCTTTCATTCTTTCATTCATTCTTTTATTCATTCATTCTTTCATTCTTTCATTTTCTCACTGAAATCAAGTATTGTCTTTTCCCCTCTTTCAACGCGATCAAAATGAATAGTCCATTATTTATGAGTTATTGGCAGAAGATGATAAACACTTCTATATTCCGTTCTTTCATTCTTTCATTCATTCTTTTATTCATTCATTCTTTCATTCTTTTATTCATTCATTCTTTCATTCTTTCATTTTCTCACTGAAATCAAGTATTGTCTTTTCCCCTCTTTCAACGCGATCAAAACGAATAGTCCATTATTTATGAGTTATTGGCAGAAGATGATAAACACTTCCATATTCCGTTCTTTTATTCTTTCTTTCTTTCATTCTTTCATTCATTCTTTTATTCATTCATTCTTTCATTCTTTCATTCATTCTTTTATTCATTCATTCTTTCATTCTTTCATTTTCTCACTGAAATCAAGTATTGTCTTTTCCCCTCTTTCAACGCGATCAAAACGAATAGTCCATTATTTATGAGTTATTGGCAGAAGATGATAAACATTTCCATATTCTGTTCATTCATTCTTTATTTATTTATTTATTTTCTTACTGAAAGCAAGGAATATCTTTCCCCCTATTTTCACGTGATCAAAACGGGATTGTCCATTATTTATGAGGTATTGGCAGGGCGTAACGGTGGTGCATGCTCATAAAGGAGTGACAAGCACAATTATAATTAGAGCATTCCTGACAAAAACCTCAAGCAGATTCAGCTTGTTTATTCAAACGCGTGAAAGTTAACTGCAGTTATATAAACTTAAAAGTGTGTTTGTTCGATTACAGAAACCTTTGTCTTGGTTTAAATCACCTTAAAAAATTCTATTTCCAATAAAACATCTTCAGAAGTAACATTTTCTGTCCATTTGAATCCGCCTTTTTCATTTTAAGTTTTTTTATTTATTTTACCTTGTTCAGTTTTATTACCGTTATTTAAAGAAGTAGAACTAATAGTGGAAAAGCGCCCTTGCTGTCATCGTCATATTAATCTACCTTTTATTATCCTTTTTTTCCTTTCTCCCGCATTACATCTTTCCCTTGTTACTTTTCCTCCATCTTCCTGCTCTCTTTTTCTTGGATTAATTCCATTATTCTATCGTTTTACCAATTCCATGTCGTCCAATTTTCTTTTTTCTATCCATCTGCTCTTATTTTCTTTTTCTCAAAGATACCTGTGACCAGGCAGATGGCTGCTATCTTTTTTCACTTCAGCCATTTTCTTCACATAGTTCAGAGCATTTCCTATCAGTCCAACCCCGAGACACATTGCTTGCCAAAGTTCAAACAGACGCAGGTTCTCATTTTTCTTAATTCAACTTCTGACCTGGTGACTTTCTGCTCAATAATCTATCTTTATACACGAGGAGAATTGGGACTTTACTTTGTTTATATTTTATAGCCAAGTACAGATGAAAGACACTCAGTGCAGAAGAAATTTAACTTGTCAAGCCAGTGCACCGAGATCCTCTGGACGAAGACGCATGCGCCTTCATTGTAGTTTAAAACATCTAGACAAGAGACAGGTAAAGCAGAAGTACAAGGCGCATGCGCAGATCTTCCATATACTTCCATTCGTGCTTTACGCACTCAGAATCAATGTGCTGACTAGTGTCCAAGTTAGAAAAAAAGTTTAATGTCCAAATTACCACTTGATTTAGAACGAAATATTTGAATTCTTTTTTGAATTTTTGATGAATCCTAATTTTTAAGTTAAAGATTCAGTAAGCTTATGGCGAGTTCTACAACAGTCAAATATCCGTAGAAATTCCCCAGATGCATCGTTAAATATTTGAGCTTGACAGCATGCATAATGCAATAACAATCATTGATGTGAATGCTGGTCATTAATTAGAGAAGCAAGTGAGTACAAATGAAGCGATTTGAAATTGACAACATTTTTTTTTCAATTTCACTGAAACAGCCGTTAAACTAATGAGAGCATTATCGAGTGTTTTATCTTTATTCTTTCTTTCAATTTTTACTGTAACCAAGTAGCGTCTCTGATATGTCTTTTTTGCCTTTCCACACGATCAAAACGGGATAGACCATTATTTATGAGGTATTGGCACGTCGTTGAAAAGATTTGAAATTGATAAATTTTCTTTCTTTCTTTCGCTGCTTTCTTTCTTTCTTTCTTTCTTGCTTGCTTGCTTGCTTTCTTGCTTGTTTTCTTGCTTTCTTTCTTTCTTTCTTTCGTTCTTTCTTTCTTTCTTGTTTCTTTCCTTCTTTCTTTTTTGTGTGCTCGCTTTCTTTCTTGCTTGCTTGCTTTCGGTCTTTCTTTCTTTCTTTCTTTCTTTCTTGCTTGCTTTCGTTCTTTCTTTCTTTCCTGCTTGCTTTCTTGCTTGCTTTCTTTCTTGCTCGCTTTTGTTCTTTCTTTCTTGCTTGCTTTTGTTCTTTCTTTCTTGCTTGCTTCCTCATTGATACTAAACAGCGCCTCTGGTATGCTTTCTCTGACTTTCTTTGTGATCAAACGGAATAGTTCCTCATTTATGATGCATTAGCAGAGGCTGTAACGTCTGTGATAACTAATGAACGACAGAAACACAAGAATTAGAATACTGACTGATTAATTCGGTTTTTTTTTTACCGATTATCAACCCTTTGCAGTTTATTTAAAACCAGAATTTTTTTTAAGATTGCAAGATTTTATTTTAGATAATAATGGTTTAGTGATAAAAGTCTTAATAATTAACCCATAGCTGGAGGGAGAAGATGTGGATTAATAAATTTCCTAGGGTTTTTTACGTGTAAGTGAATATAACGAACAGATCTGGAATTGGAATTCGGCTCTCCAATTATCAATTCCGAGCTATTATTCATTGTACCACCCGCATATCCAAGCTTACAGTAGCCTGTATTTCCAAAGCGTTACTTATCTAGGTACTGAATAGACAAGATTTATGAGATCATTTCGGCAGAAATGTCAAACACGTCCTACCGACATTTAATTTTCTTGTCTTGAATAGCAAAAAAATAAAAAATAAAATCAATGAATGGCATCCTTGTTTATAAAGATTTGATACAAGTAAACAGTACTTGTTTACGTGGCCATCGGCACTGTTTTCTATCTCCATTCATTAATCTATGCAAATATTATCGATTTATCTATGAACCAATATGTTAATTATGTTACTTAATGAGGATTTGTGCACTCTCCTGAATTGGCGACGTTTCAAAGGAGTCATTAAATCGAACTAATAGGGAATATCCTGAAGACGTTAATATTGACGAACCACATCGCTAAATATCAAGGATTTATTTTAAGTAAGAAGAAACACAGTGGATTGCAGATAAATAGTTTGCATGACCAACAATGAGTATAGTTTCGAATCACATACTCTGGTGTTTTATATATTTGTCAGTTTTTAATCTGATATATATATATATATATATATATACTTTAAAAATCAGGTCATCTGAATCCGCTACCTTGGTTTTTATCAATTGACCTCTTAACGCTCTATATAAAAATAAATAAATGAACGCAATATTGTTATTTCCAAAAATAAATAAACAAACGCACAACGTTGGGTGCAATAATAATAATAATAATAATAATAATAATAATAATAATAATAATAATAATAATAATAATAATAATGATGATGATGTATATTTATCGGTGGGGGGGTAATTGAAATGAATATACATTTCTTTCTCCAGCTTCATATGTGCTTAAGAGGAATTTTCTAAGATGTAAGCAAGGACTTTATTTAAAAGGTTCTTTGGATCCGTAAATATCATTTCCTGTTGGTATAGGTTGCAAATATTAAAGTTAGAAGCTCTACATGTTATTTTTAATTTTATTATATTTTTTTCACACGTGTATTGAGCACATTTTAATACTACTGTTTCCTTGTCTGATTCAGCTCTGACCATTAACCATATATATATATATATATATATATATATATATATATATATATATATAAGTTTCATTAAAAACAACTGGCAAGTACTCAACTGCAGTACCTTTTACAGTCGTTTTTTTTTTAATTAAACTTGTATAAAAGGGGGATTGTTACCTAAACACATAATTATTAAATTACATAACCCGGCAGCTAACAAGTAAAGTATATTTTAACAGAAATGCTCAACCGGAGTACGTGGTCTGCTATTTTTAATAAAACTTGTATAAAATACACAATTATATATATATATATTGATAAAATATAGTTTTAAGGTATGCTATATTTATGGGTTAAAGTGCTCAATCTCAGAGATAGAGCGTATGTAAATATAAAAATGGACATTGAGGTCAACACTCATCAGTGACAGTCTGTTTCATGCTTAAACGTAATCTTTTGGACATTGCTTTTAAGCACGAAACACTATCGTCACTTCGAGTTGATCTCAATATCCACTTTTATATATATATATATATATATATATATATATATATATATATATATATATGTATTTGAATTTGCCTGAAAAACAATATAATATACCAAGTCACTGTAGAATCAGCAGTTAACGAAGAAAATATACATATGAGAAATCGAGGGACACTAGAGACAGAGAAATTACACATACAAATCCTTTTTACAAATAGCAAATACGCGAGGAGCATAGTTATTTCTAAACATATATGGGAAATTCAAAACAAATGAAAAATTACACGTAAACTATTGAGGAAAATAAAGAAAATAGCATAAGCTTACAACAATAAATCAAAAACGTTCTCAACATCCCTCTTCTTCGTGCGCATGTGTAGTCGCATTAGTGTTGACATCAATTTAGTCTATTTATATTACTTACATTAATACAACTTTTATCCTCATCTTCATTGCCATATTCACTACGCTTCAACCGTTGTCTGCTCCAGCCTTCTTCAGATAATTGGAATTTCGAACCGAACGCTTTATTTTGGCCACCGGTGTAGATTGTTTTAGTTCCACGTGTCATGCCTCTTCCGGATGTCTCAGTTATTTCCCTTTAACTCAACTCTCCACGTATTTCGGTTCACCACTGCTATACCCTTGTACTGAACTCACAACTCTTTGGGTCTAGTCAAGTGGCCCAGTGGATAAAGGAGTTGGTTAGATCCAGTAAATAATCATAATACCTCATTTCAGAGATATGGACAGATCCCTTTAGTTTGAAGTCCGAAATGACGAAACACGCCACACAAAAACTTTTCCACACACACACACACATACACACACACACACACTCTCTCTCACACACACACACACACACACACACACACACACACATATATATATATATATATATATATATATATATGGCCCGATGATTGCATCTAGCATGAAACAGACTGTCGCCTCTAAGTGTTGACTTCTATGTTCACTTTTATATTTACACACGCTCTATCTCTGATATTGAGCACTTTATCCCATAAATATAGCACACTTTAAGACTATATTTCTTCATATATATATATATATATATATATATATATATATATATATATATATATATATATATATATATAAATGTAAAAAAATATTATAATATAAGCTCTAGTTCTGTATGGAGCACTGTCTTTTTAAAAATAAAAATAAAAGCAAAAATACTAAGGAACTCTGGATTATTTACCTAACGTGTTATTTCCTATTTTTCTGCATACCTGCACACACACACATATATATATATATATATATATATATATATATATATATATATATATATATATATATATATATATATATATATATATATATATATATTATTTTTAAATTAATCATTTAAAGCATTATATTTTATGGATACATATGACTGAGTAGACAACCTTATTTTTTAAACAGTGTTAGTCTACGAGTACCAGCATGTGCATTCGAGCGTTTTTATAAAGAAAATGTCACTTCTGCAGGGTTCGAACCTTCGGTCCCCTTGGAGTAGAAAATAATCATTAAACCTGAGGACGACTTTCGCCGTCAAACAATGTTACCCTATTTAAAAAAAATAAGAATCCATCAATTCCATAGAAATTACTCTGTTTATGCTTCGTATAAGAAAATGTTAGCCGATATTGGCTTCGAGAGATCTGTACAAGAGAGATGCTCTTCTTAAATGAGGTGTTTTCGCGGTGTTCGCTTTTGCAGGAAAGTTTTTAATGGGTGGAGATGCAATCCCCAAACCCAACAGTTTTGAATTCTTTTTCCTACACTGGTTGCCAGCCAAAGCTACTCTTCTCGGCTGCTTAATCTAAGATATAGACCGAAGAATTTATTTGTGCTGCAGTTAAATCAACGATCTCAGCACGTCGATTCTATGTTCCTTGATAATAAACTCTATGCTACGCACGTATTCATCAATATCAGAAATTAAAAACAAAATAAATTTCATCTTTTTAATCTATTCTAACGGTTTCGTTGCCTTTCAATAATGCCCAGTAATATTCGCTAGTTGCTTATAAGTGATCTTCAAATTATAATTTTCTTTCTATCGACTAAGGATTCAGGTTTCACTGATGTTCGTTCTATTTCGGTACAGTAATTAATAAGTAGTTTAATAACGACGAAAATTGTCAGTTTTCCTTTGACGCAATAAAAATTAATTTTTCTTTTTTTTTTTAATTCTGTTTATATTTCCTGCGAAGCTGCAGTTTGGCAGGGAAATTATCTCATTGGTTAAAAATACGCACGCAATTTACTGTGGTTCTTTTTTTTTTTTCTCTGCTTTCATTTAATAACTCATTAAAAACAGCCGAGAGCCAATGAAAAGAAAGCGATTGATTGGTGGAACTGGGCAAGCAAATAATCATAGAAATAAAAACGAGAACCGGAGAAAACGGTTTCGATTTTATTTGAACGCGCCGGAAGTTTTCTTTTATTCTTGAATCATATTTCTGAGCAAACCGCTGCAAATGGTGGTTTCTTTACAAACACAATAACGCAAGAAGCGCCGGAAGGCAAAACTGAACCGGAAGCAGTTATGCAATTAGCCTCCATTGCTAATGAATGACATTACTGTTTTAATCGTCTTTCTCTTTATTGTCTTTATCCGATTCGCCAATTTTGTTCGGATTCTCTTGGTTCTTTTTGCTTTTCTTTATTTTTTTATTATTATTATGGCATCTCGGCTACAGCCACTCTCCCATCGCCTTGTACCCTTTCTATAAATAATTTCATGGTAATTGTTCTGGTGAATTTCCCTTTATGGTATGTATACATCATGAATCACATCACTAAATATCAAGGATTTATTTTAAGTACGGAGAAACACAGTGGATTGCAAATAAATAGTTTGCATGACCGACAATGAGTATAGTTTCGAATCACATACTCTGGTGTTTTATATATTTGTCAGTTTTTAATTTTATATATATATATATATATATATATACTTTAAAAATCAGGTCATCTGAATCCGCTACCTTGGTTTCAACCTTACAGTATCCTCAGGCGATTTTTATCAATTGACCTCTTAACGCTCTATATAAAAATAAATAAAGGAACGCAATATTGTTATTTCCAAAAATAAATAAACAAACGCACAACGTTGGGTGTAATAATAATAATAATAATAATAATAATAATAATAATAATAATAATAATAACAACAACTATGGGACTACACAATACACACTGACAGAACAATCAAAGCCAACCGCCCAGACATTGTTATTAAAGACCACAAACAAAATAAGTGCCTCCTTATTGATATGGCAGTCCGTGCAGACTGCAACGTATCTTTGAAGATATTCGAAAAACTGTCAAAATACAAGGACCTTGAAATAGAAATCTCAAAAATGTGGCACATGGGAAGATCAACAATCCCTGCTGCAGTTGGAGCCCTTCGACTGGTTGGAAAAGATTCCAGTAGGCTGATTGAAGGGATCCCTGGAAGTCCATGCCTCAAAGAGATACAAAAAATTGTTCTGACAAGTACAGCCCACACTTTAAGAAGGGTTTTATCTATGTAATTATTTTTTTTTCTTTGCAGTGGAAAGTGTCATGATGCCATTTCTAACTTTATGTCCCTGGGCGGGACCCGGAAAGAAATGTGTAAACGCCAGATATCAAAGAAAATAAATAAATAAAATAATAATAATAATAATAATAATAATAATAATAATAATAATAATAATGATGATGATGATGTATATTTATCGGTGGGGGGGGGTAATTGAAATGAATATACATTTCTTTCTCCAGCTTCATATGTGCTTAAGAGGAATTTTCTAAGATGTAAGCAAGGACTTTATTTAAAAGGTTCTTTGGATCCGTAAATATCATTTCCTGTTGGTATAGGTTGCAAATATTAAAGTTAGAAGCTCTACATGTTATTTTTAATTTCATTATATTTTTTTCACACGTGTATTGAGCACTTTTTAATACTACTGTTTGCTGGTGCAGTACTAGATTGGCGGCAAGCTCTCATCATTTTACAGTTGAAATGCTTACATGTAACCGTAGGTTCTATGCTAACAGTTTCTTCACTTGCACTTATCGCTTGTTAAAATCTCTTTCGGCTTCTGGCTTTCAAGTCAATTTTGAGCTTCAAAAGTTGAAAATTCAATGTTATCGTGTTCTCTTAATTCTTGTCCTTTTATCGTTCTTGCACTTCAATAATGTTTTCTTTTTCTCGTATTCTATCACACTCAAATAGCTCCTATATCTTAGTCGTTTTATTGCTTTCTTTGAAGGTGAAATCTTTATTAAAAGAGCCGCTTCGGCTCGAAAGTATATTTAAGGAAACTAAAGTCATTTATTTTTGTTTACAAGAAAAACGAGTTTGCGAATTGCGTGATGGTTATCCACTTGTGAATACAGAATTGGTAAGTCGGGTTCAAATTCAGGTGGTAAGGTCTCATCATTTTACAGGTTTAGATTTAACCGTATGTTTGCAGTTTCTTCTCTCACACTTTTGTGGAACTCTCTTGCAGCTTCTTGCTTTCTGGTCAACTTTGCTCTTCAAAAATTTGAATGCAATATCAGTTGTCTTCTTAATTCCAGTTCGTTCTTTAATAATGGTTTTTTTAATTTTTTTTTTTTTTTTGCATATTCCGTCATACTCAGTAACCTGCTTACACTTTCTTGTCTTTCTTGGAGTGAAATGACTAAAAAAAAACTTTAGTAGTTATTTCTAGTCCTCAAAGCTTGTATCTTTTTTGTTTATCTTCCCGTAGTTTTTATTTGTTTGTCTTTATCTTTTTTTTATTGGTGTTGTCTTTTGACTCTATTTTTTTTCCCTCTTTCCTTCTAATGGAATTTTTTAAAAAATTCTCGTTTTTCATTCTTCTCATCCTCTCAATTCGCATTCTTTTTCTTATAGTTGTGGGTCTTTTATCTTTTTAATTTTTTTTTTTCAATTTTTCTTTTCTTATTTTCATTAATAGTCTTCCCAAATTTTTTTCTCTCTTTATTTCACTTTCTTTCTATCTTTCTTTCTATCTTTCACTTTCTTTCATTCTTTCTTTCTTTCTTTCTATCTGTCACTTTCTTTCTTTCTTTCTATCTTTTTCTTTCTCTTTCTTTCTATCTTTTTATTTTCTCTTTCTTTCTCTACTTTCTCTCTTTCTTTCTTTTTCTTTTTCTTTGTTTCTTTCTTTTCTTTTCTTTCTTTCTTACCTTTTCTATTTCTTTCTTTCTCTTTTTCTTTCTTTTTCTCTTTCTTTCTTTCACTTTCGATCTTTATTTCTCTTTCTTTCTTTCTCTTAGTATTTCTTTCTCTTTTTCTTTCTTTTTCTTTCTCTTTGTTCCTTTCTTTTCTTTCTTCCCTTTTCTCTTTCTTTCTTTCTTTCTTTTATTCTTTCTTTTTCTCTTTCTTTCTTTCTTTCTTTCACTTTCTTTCTTTATTTCTCTCTCATTATTTCTTTCTTTTAGTCTTTCTTTTTCTCGTTCTTTCTCTTTTTCTCTTTCTTCTCTTGTTCTTTCTCTCTATCTTTCTTCTTCTCTGTCTTTTATTTCTTCTCTTTTTCTTTCTCTCTTTATTTCTATCTCTCTCTTTCTTTCTTTCTTTTCTCTTTTTCTCTCTTTCACTTTATTTTTTTATTTGAATATCTTTCTTTCTTTTTCTATTTCTTCCCTTTTTATTCCTCTTTCTCTTTCTACCTTCTTCGCTTTCTTTCTTTCTTTCTGTCTTAATTCTTCTCTTTTTCTCCCCCTCTTTATTTCTATCTCTTTCTTTCTTTCTTCCTCTCTCTTCCTTTCTTTCTTTATTTCCATATTTTCAGTTGGCTTCCATTTTGTTGAATCAGCTTCGTTTGAAATATTCCATGTCTGGGAATTGCCAGCTCCCAGCACCTACCTACTAGTTCGATTTTCCCTTCCAAAATCCATCAGTTATACTTCCGTGTCTATGTCTTCCTGTCACGATCCAAACTTATCAAATGTTGGCGATAAGAAACATGCATTTTGTACACAGGGGCAAACAGCTCAAGCGCCATTTTGCTCCAAACTCTCTCCTCTTCTATCTTTTACTGTCAGTCCCACGTGATTCCGCTAAAGACTTGAGATAGAACGCTATGCCCACACGTACCCGATAAACGACCAGGCACACAGAAATATAAAAGCTAAGATTGAGCAGAGAAAAGAAATGACTGAATATGAGAAATCACTCAATGAAAAAGATATATATATATATGTACTGCGTGTAACAGCAAAATTGTCCAAATCGTGTAACAGCATAATTGTCCATCCCACAAATTGTTTAATATCTAAAAAGTAACACTAAATTACCGTAATTCCCCATGTATATTACGCCTTTATCCATAATGCGCCTCCTCCAAAGTTGTGCTGAATGTGTGGGGAAATGCTTCTACTCACGCATAATATGCACCCTTTGTTTGTTAATAAATCCCTATAAATTGTACCTCACCAATTTCATTACGGCCAGTGTTTTCTGCTCTTAATAAAAAATGGTTTTAAACATAGAATAATATTATTCTAATTTAGTTTTATGATAATTCTTATTTTATTTTACATTTTTAAGTATTGTTAGATACATATGATTGTATTTGACATCCTTATGGGGTCGCAATCGCAGAATGTTAGTTTCAGATTGTCGTATGTTTGTGGTGAGTAGTCATTTCGCAACTGAAATCAGCCTATGAAACGTCAATTGTTTAAAGATTTTTCGTAACTATACATAATACGCACCCTTCATTTTGCTTATTATATTTTAGAAAAAAATGTGTATTATACATGCGGAATTACGGTAATTGAGTTTCTTTTTCAGGGTTTTCAGATAATACAAATAGTCATCTTGACACCATTTGTCGTAAGAATCACTGAAAAACTCGATATTCAGTTAGAAAGAGAATAAGTTAAAATCATTTTCTGTCAGTCCCACTGCTTTCTCAACTGGGCAATGGTGAGAGGAAAAATATCATTCAGATCTTCAGTAATAGTTTTCAGTATGAAGCCATTCATACCCTGGCTTCTATCTTCAAAGTCCATTCAAGAACCATCAAGAGAACGGGGAATACGTTTAAAAAATAGGGAACATAAGAGAAGAAAATTAGATCAGGAGGTCACAACAGGAAGACGGATCATCATTTCAACATAGAGATAAATACATTCTTATTGTTCAATTGAGAGTTCAATAGTGTTATAAAAACATCGGAGAATTCCAGTAATATATCTTTAATCATTTCTAAGATACAACGGTTCAAAGGTTAATCTAACTGGACAATTTTGCTATTACACGATTTGGACAATTTTGCTCTTACACGCGGTATATATCTTGATTTTGTTTTTTTAAGCTTATCACCCAAAGCATGGCTGGAGGCCACTAGCACGCAAGGGGTTACAGAAGGTTTGGAGGAAGAGCAGATAGGAGTGGTAAAGGAGAGGATGTGGAGAAAGATAGTGGATCGATCAAGGCAAGGGGGTTACAGAAGATTTGGAGCGAGAGCAGAAAGGAATGAAAGGTGAAAGGATGTGGAGAAGGGAAGTGAATAGATCAAGGCTACTGGAGATGTCGATTGACGTTACACTTAAATAGTTGGAGATTGTATTTGTCAGGGAAACAGGAATATGGAAGGGAGTTCCACAGGCGAGATGTGCGAGACATGAAGCTATTGGAGTAGAAGAGACGTCTACATCTAACAGTTTCAACGGTGAAGGGGTGGGAACGGGATGCCAGCCTCGTAGGACGTGAAGCAAAGAAAATATATAGTATACATACGGGCTTATTGCTTCCATTAGTGTCAGAGTTTGCCATACTAAGTGTTCATTATACAAGAAATACACAATAAATAAGTATAATGCGCAGGTCCTTGTTAGAAAATTCGACAGAGCGTCGGCAGGTCGTGCTCTGTTTTTAATGTAATTCATTATTTTAGAACGCTTGAAAAGTCAGAAAACTGAAATATATAACATTTCAGTATTTTTTTTTACTTTAATTCTAAGGATATGTTTCTATCGCTCATTATTTAGCTCTTGTTAGACGTCTTTCGACTTTGCAACGCGACTTCATCTGTTATTATGCAGAGGGTTAAATTTTTGACCCTATTTGATACTAACGTCTTCAATTTGTAGCACCTGCCTTTTAGTGTCGCCCTTGCTGAAAATTATTCATTTTGTCTTCTTATAGATAATAGTTTTTTTTTTTTATTTTCTTTTACCTAGTTTTCTACTTTTTATGAGTGTACTATGAAGACAGCGTCATGTTAATATTTTGTTCACTGATAATAAATATTAGGAGAATATTGCTGCCACATATGGTCCAGTAATTCTGCTATTTCCCTTGAGCCCCTTGATAAAATCCAAAGTCCTGATCTGGTGGCTCAGCTCCAGTCACTTTCCAACCACCGAAAGGTTGCCTCTTTATGTCTTTTCTATAAATACTTTTATGGCAATTGTTCGGATAAGTTTTTCGCTATAGTACATCATTTTGTTTAGTTCCTTGTAAATGGATTTGTATTCATATTGTAAATAATCATTGGGGGTATTTTTTTAAAATTGGTGTTTTTTTAAAATTGGTGTTTTATTTCCCTCCCCCACACACAATGAATTGTACATATGGCGACTAGTTAGGATTTCCATAGAGACACTGAGGTATTATGGCGAATGTAGTAAGTAAGAATGCGTTGTTTTGGTGTTAGGAATATTGTGGTATGTTTAGGTCATTGTTTGTGGCTAGCTAAGATTAATGTTAAGACAGAAGAAGACCGTCCTCCCCCCCATTCCCTATTTTGGCTTTGTGCCACATTTTTGCTGTATTTCAAGCGGAAATAAATATCGCTCTTCGCTATAGTAGGATTTAGGTTAGTTTAGGGTTGTTTTTGTCTCTTTAGTTTCTTCATTCCAGCCAACTTAGCTATAGGATGTATTCTCATTGGCCGCTTTTATTTCTGTCCCCATTGTTCTTTAGTTTAATTCCCCAACCCTCCCTTGTTTTAGGTGGGCTGTGATGTCAGTTCTCTGGTAGATGCGGGGCGCCTTTCGTTTCTTGTGTGATTTTCGTATTCGTTGTTGTGTCTTAATTAGTGTGTTTGAGTGAGTGTTTGGGATGAATGACTTATTTTATATTATTAAAAGTCCTGCATTAATTTCGTCCAGTTAACTGATCTGCTACATTTAGAAATTGTGTTTTTTTTATTACTAACATTATTTTGTATCTGTCTATATTTCTGAGATGAGGTATTATGTACATTATTTACATTATTCGGACTATTGTACTCATCTTTGTCGCCATATTTATTACAACTTATTTATTACTAACTAACGCCTTCATCCACTGTGCCACGAAGACACATGGCACAGTGGATAAAGGCGTTAGTTAGATCCAGTGACAGGACCCAAACAGTGTGAGTTCAATACCCGATTAAGGCAGTGGAGAAGTTTCAGAGGGAAATTAACAAGGGGATAACTGACATCCATTTAACATGCCACGTGGTACTAGAACAGTCTACCCCAATGAGCGAAATGAAGGGTTCATTCCAACCACCTGAAGAAGATCGGAGCGTACAACGGCCGAAACGTTGTAATAAATATGGCGACAAAGATGAGGACAATAGTCCAAATTATGTAACATTATTTTGTTTAGTTTCTTGTAAATATTTTTGTTTTCGTATTGTAAATAGTCATTGTGGCTAGTTGTTAAATTCTTTTATTACCCCCCCACCCCCTACAGATATGAAACATAGGGGGACTAGTTAGGACTTTCATAGAGACAATGTGGTATTAATGGTGGATGTAGTAAGAAAGCTAAGTAAGAATGCGTTGTTTTGGTGGTCAGTATATTGTGGTATGTTTGGGTCAGTGTTTGTGGCTAGCTAAGTTTAATGCTAAGACAGAACAAGACCGTCCTTTTCAGCATTTCCCATTTTGACCTTGTGCCACATTTCCTGGACATAGCAGAAATCAATATCGCTCTTCGCTATAGTAACTGGAGTTTTTGAATTTAAGCGAAGTAGTAGATTGGCGTCGAGATCTCAACAATTTACAGTTGAATTGGATAGATGTGGCCGGAAGTTCTATGCTAACAGTTTCTTCTCTCGTACTTCTCGCTTGTGGAACTCCCTTCCAGCCCCATGCTTTCCAGCCAATTTTAATCAGCAAAAGTTTAATTGCAATGTCAATCGCTATCTGCTGTCCTCCTCTTTACTCTTTTCTCTTTCTGATCATTATTAATGTTTCTGTCCCTAACTCTTCCACGACATGTAATTCCTTGTTTTAGTGGTATTGATATATTACTTGGGTTGATTCCGATTTAAAAAAAAAAAGAAGAAAATAAGAGGTCTGTCTGAAAAGTAATTGGATTGCATCGTCCACAGGCAGTTCTTGCCACTGGGCCTGACGAAAGGTCCAGTGGCGTTTGCTTCGCTCAGTGCATGAGAAGAGACGAGAGTTGCGACAGGAAAAATCGTGGCTGATTCACCACGACAATGCACCTGCTCACAACGCCCTGAGCATCCGGCAGTTTCTGTTCGAGAAGAACATCACCTTACCGGAACAACCTCCCTATTCACCTGATCTCCGTGTGACTTATTTTCCCCAAGCATAAAGGGATAATCAAGGGGACACGTTGTGAAGGCGTGGAAACTCTCAAGTGGGCGGTAAGGGGCGGTGGGAGCTAAGGGGCACCCAAGAAGATTCCTTCCAGCAGTCCATCCAGCGTGGCGGAGAAGGAAGGAAAAGTAAATTAGACTCGAGGGAATACCATGGAGTTTGTTGTTTGGAATTAAAATAAATTATTTGTGACACCAGTCCAGTAACTTTTCGGACAAGGCTCGGATAATACTTTTAGAATCGATTCGGATACATAGAAATATACAAGCAGACTTAGAATGAGAAAGCAAGCAACAGAGAAAGAAAGAAAGAAAGAAAGAAAGAGAAAAGAAAGAAAAATGAAAGATCTGAATGAGAAAGCAAGCAACGCTGAAAGAAAGAAAGAAAGAAAGAAAGAAAGAGAAAAGAAAGAAAATGAAAGATCTGAATGAGAAAGCAAGCAACGCTGAAAGAAAGAAAGAAAGAAAGAAAGAGAAAAGAAAGAAAGAAAATGAAAGATCTGAATGAGAAAGCAGTCAACACAGAAAAAAAGAAAGAAAATAAGAGAAAAGAAAGAAAAATAAAATCTAAATGAGAAAGCAAGCAACACAGAAAGGAAGAAAGAAAGAGAATAGAAAAGAAAACTGAAAGATCTGAATGAGAAACCAAGCAACACAGAAAGAAAGAAAGAAAGAAAGAGAAAAGAAAGAAAATGAAAGATCTGAATGAGAAAGCAAGCAACACTGAAAGAAAGAAAGAAAGAGAAAAGAAAGAAAACTGAAAGATATGAATGAGAAAGCAAGCAACACAGAAAGAAAGAAAGAAAGAAAGAAAGAGAAAAGAAAGAAAACTGAAAGATATGAATGAGAAAGCAAGCAACACAGAAAGAAAGAAAGAAAGAAAGAGAAAAGAAAGAAAATGAAAGATCTGAATGAGAAAGCAAGTAACACAGAAAGAAAGAAAGAAAGAAAGAGAAAAGAAAACTGAAAGGTCTGAATGAGAAAGCAAGCAACACAGAAAGAAAGAAAGAAAGAGAAAAGAAAGAAAATGAAAGATCTGAATGAGAAAGCAAGCAACACAGAAAGAAAGAAAGAAAGAAAGAAAGAGAAAAGAATGAAAACTGAAAGGTCTGAATGAGAAAGCAAGCAACACAGAAAGAAAGAAAGAAAGAAAGAAAGAAAGAAAGAGAAAAGAAAGAAAATGAAAGATCTGAATGAGAAAGCAAGCAACACAGAAAGAAAGAAAGAAAGAAAGAAAGAGAAAAGAAAGAAAACTGAAAGATATGAATGAGAAAGCAAGCAACACAGAAAGAAAGAAAGAAAGAAAGAAAGAGAAAAGAAAGAAAATGAAAGATCTGAATGAGAAAGCAAGCAACACAGAAAGAAAGAAAGAAAGAAAGAGAAAAGAAAGAAAACTGAAAGATATGAATGAGAAAGCAAGCAACACAGAAAGAAAGAAAGAAAGAAAGAAAGAAAGAGAAAAGAAAGAAAATGAAAGATCTGAATGAGAAAGCAAGCAACACTGAAAGAAAGAAAGAAAGAGAAAAGAAAGAAAATGAAAGATCTGAATGAGAAAGCAAGCAACACAGAAAGAAAGAAAGAAAGAAAGAGAAAAGAAAGAAAACTGAAAGGTCTGAATGAGAAAGCAAGCAACACAGAAAGAAAGAAAGAAAGAAAGAAAGAGAAAAGAAAGAAAATGAATGATCTGAATGAGAAAGCAAGCAACACAGAAAGAAAGAAAGAAAGAAAGAAAGAAAGAAAGAGAAAAGAAAGAAAACTGAAAGATATGAATGAGAAAGCAAGCAACACAGAAAGAAAGAAAGAAAGAAAGAAAGAGAAAAGAAAGAAAATGAAAGATCTGAATGAGAAAGCAAGCAACACTGAAAGAAAGAAAGAAAGAAAGAAAGAGAAAAGAAAGAAAATGAAAGATCTGAATGAGAAAGCAAGCAACACAGAAAGAAAGAAAGAAAGAAAGAAAGAAAGAAAGAGAAAAGAAAGAAAATGAAAGATCTGAATGAGAAAGCAAGCAACACAGAAAGAAAGAAAGAAAGAGAAAAGAAAGAAAATGAAAGATCTGAATGAGAAAGCAAGCAACACTGAAAGAAAGAAAGAAAGAAAATAAGAGAAAAGAAAGAAAAATAAAATCTAAATGAGAAAGCAAGCAACACAGAAAGGTAGAAAGAAAGAACGAAAGAAAGAGAAAAGAAAAAAAACTGAAAGATATGAATGAGAAAGCAAGCAACACAGAAAGAAAGAAAGAAAGAAAGAAAAAGAAAAGAAAGAAAACTGAAAGGTCTGAATGAGAAAGCAAGCAACACAGAAAGAAAGAAAGAAAGAAAGAAAGAAAGAGAAAAGAAAGAAAATGAAAGATCTGAATGAGAAAGCAAGCAACACAGAAAGAAAGAAAGAAAGAAAGAAAGGAAACTGAAAGATCTGAATGATAAAGCAAGCAACACAGAAAGAAAAAGAAAGAAAAATGAAAGGTCTGAATGAGAAAGCAAGCAACACAGAAAGAAAGAAAGAAAGAATGAAAGAAAGAGAAAAGAAAAAAATGAAAGATCTGAATAAATATATAGATGAAACAAAACAAAATCAGCAATATACATGGCGACTTATTGTTCCATTAGTATCTGAGTTAGCCACAAGCTTTTCGCGAGCATAAAATGTACCTAATGCGCATGTCCTTGTTAGAAAATTCGATAGAGCGTCGACAAGTCGTGGTCTGTTCTGGATGTCATTCAATATTTCAGGACGAGTGAACAGTCAGAAAACTGAAAATGACATTGCAGTTCAGCAGTATTTCCTTTCTTTCTACGTATACTTTTCTTTCTCTCAATACTTTGTTTATCATGTGGAAGACATCTTTTCGATTTTTGCAATCCGCCTTCGGTTTTTTGTGTCATTTTTCCACCGTCTTTTACGACGGCTACCAAGAGTGTACCTACCTGATACTGACCTCCTTAATTCTGTAGGGAAGAGAGGCCCACCGAAAAGACGGGACGAGTAGAAGTGATCACCGGTAAGAAAGCCGGTGAAGGAAAAACAATATATGTGTAGAGGACCGTGTGTTGTATTAGAAACACGCGTGTAACTTCTGGTAGAATATTAAAAGGTCCAACTACAAGAAAATTGCCAGACTCAAGTTAAGTCCAACTGAAGATAAATAAGACAAACAAACAAGACCGTTATATATATATATATATATTGTCATCCACAGACAGACTGTTTCACTGTATCACAGCTCATCAGTGTGGCTAGACGTCCGGTTGCCTCTGGCTATAATCGAAAACCGGCTGAAGTCGCGTCAGTCGGAAATTTTACCCTGAAGCCGTTGGCGCACGGCAGAGAAGAAAGTGAATTTAAGCGTATTTATTTTTAGATAAACACACAGTGACTGAGAGAACTCGATTCGATTTACCGAAGAGTCTTGCATTATATATATATATATATATATATATATATATATATATATATATATATATATATATATATATAAACAAATATATGTATTAAACAAAACAATTTTACAATGGACACAGACAGATAACATTGAGTTTGTGTGTGAACATTTGTGTTTTTTCTTCTTTGGTGAATATTCGTATTTTGGTGAATGTTCGTACGTACGTGTATGTTTGTAATGTTCGTAGCGTCTTTCCAGAAATGGAAAACGCTGTCTTTTGTGAGAGCTCACATAGTAGCGGTGTTCACTGAAATGAAAAAAGAAGAGAAAGAGGCAAGAAGTTTCCCAGTATTTATAGTATAAGGAAAGAGACCCCTGGTGAAGAATTTGGGAATTAAGGAGGAGCTAAACTCCGACATATGTACCGGCCAAGCGCCACTTATGAATATTCCTTTTAGACTACCATTGGAGTTTTCATAAATTTTAAAATGTTGTTTTTCTATCCCCACCACAGACAGAAAATTGTATATATTGGGTCTAGTTAGGACTTCATGGAGACTCTGCGGTATTGTGGTGGTTGTAGTAGGAATGTGGCGTTTTTGTGCAAGGGTTATTGTAGCATATCTGGGTCAATATTTGTGGCTAGATAAGTTTAATTTTAAAACAAGCGAAGACCAGCCTACCCCTCCCCATTTTAGACCTTGTGCCACATTTGTACATTTATGCAATAAATATCTTCCTTTTGGACCACCGTCAAGAAGACAATGCTGACGCTACATGGCGCTGCGGGCAGGATCAGTTTGGGCAATATCCACGACGATGGATACAAATAGGGAGGGTTGTGGACGCATTGGGCAACAGGCAATACCGAGAGTGCATGGACGGTAGCAACCGAGTTACACTGGGCAATCTTTCGATTTCTCCGGAAGATAGTAACGGTCGTAGATATGGCAGACTACCAGATATTACAACCGTCTCCGCGAAGTCTACCCATCGATGACGAACCATCATGCCCCACACCAGAAATAGACGAGAGGGAATGCGGCGAAGGGACCGTGGACCATGTGGAAATAACCGAAAGCTAACCCACAATCGGCGCTATTACACTTTCGCACCACCGTTGCTTCCTGTCATTCAGCAATGGGTTGTCCTGGGCGTGACAATCTGGACTGATATGTGGGCCCCATACAATGGTTTGATAAACAATGGGCTCAACCATGACACTGTGAACCACACTCAGAACTTTGTGGATCCTAACACTGGCGTCACCACGAATCGAGTTGAAGCAATGTGTCAGCGTGCCCAGGCTAAATTTAAGGACATGAATGGACCCACAAACAGGGGGATGACTGCTGAATACCAGGCGGAATTCATGTGGGCTCAAAGGGTTGGGGATTCGCCTTTTTTTCAACTTCTAGCATCAAATTGCCACGGAATTGTATCTAATGGCGCGGGAAAAAAACATGGCGAACTGGGTGGGTGCGAAAGTGTAATAGCGCCGCACAATCGGACAACCGCCAAGAAATCATGGTCTACGGCGTAATACAGGGGTATCACGACCGCCCAGATCATTATCCCCACAAATACGGGGACCGACACATGATTGTCCGTCCCGACAAGTGACCACAATTCATACGCCTTGTGGTTATAGGAGTGGGGAGCATGTAGGGAAGAGAGGCCCATCGAAAAGACGGGACGAATAGAAGCGATCACTTAGGAACATTCCTTTTGGATCACCATCAAGAAGACAACGCTTACCCTACAAATTCCACTCTTTGGCTGAAAACTATATATTCTGTTTTCTTACAGTTATTTGCTTTGTTTTTCTTTTCTTTTACTTACTCTTCTAATTCGTTCAGATTTTTTTCTGGGAAAACTATGGACAGAGTGTCATGTTGTTAACATTATGTTCGTCAATAATAAATATTAGAACCTATAGATCTTTTGGTATTGATTCTATGTCACAGAGAAATATACTAGCAGACTAAGAATGAGAAACAAACAAAGAAACCAAGCATTATAGAAAGAAAAAGTAAAGAAAGAGAAATTGATGAATTAAAACAAATATATATATATATATATATATAAATATACATACATACATATACATATATATATACATATATATATATATATATATATATATATATATATATATATATATATATATATATATGTATGTATGTATGTATGTATGTATGTATAAAGGAAGTAAAACAAAATCAGTAATATATCTGCGGACTTATCGATTCCATTAGTACCAGCGTTGGTCACACGCTTTTCGCAAGCATAAAGTGTACTTAATGCGCAGGTCCTTGTTAGAAAATTCGACAGAGCGCCGAAAAGTTGTGTTCCTTTTTGAATGTCATTCAATATTTCAGGACGCTGGAAAAGACACAAAGAGGCATTTTGCCAGTAGAAAATATTCTCTCTCTTTAAAACATTGAGAAAAAAAGCGCTAATTTGTGGAACCAACTTCACAAAGAATTCTTTCCCGATCACTTCTATCTTAACCTGTTCAAGTCTATGATCAGCCCTTATCTTCCCTACATATCCCTATAAACTGTGCATCTGATTCTATAACAGTCCGAGTGGCTCTTTGACTGAACATCATTATATATATATATATATATATATATATATATATATATATTACCCTTTGATCTCATAATAAATTCCTCATAGAGTTTTTGTTCTAAAAGTTGTATTTCAGAAAATTCTCTTTCAACAAGTTACTGCAACGAATCAAAATTAAAAGCTGTCGAATTGACAATGATATGAACTATTTTCAAAATAACGCGCAACCCTGCTTCTTTTATAAGGTTTCTCTCTTCAGCAAATCATAGCTCTCCACAACCTCCTAAGGCTTCTAGCACTCGTCTTTGTCCCCACTCGGCCGTCTATTCACACAATCTCGGTAATTATGTAACTCGCTTTTTTTTAAAACTTCGGCTCCTCCGGGATTCAGTATTTCATAGTGTGTGTTAATTTCGACAAACCCTCTTTCCTTGTTATGTGTCACAGAAATTTCAACTGCTTTTTTCTGGCTCGAAGTATTTTTTTAAAGTATCAGAGCACTGAATTATTTCTTCAAAATTACGTCTTTGATTATTTCTTGCGTCCGTCTGAAGAATTGGATCTCTATCGCTTCGTGTTTTTTCTTCATCGGTAAGAAATTGCCCAGCATTCAGTGATTTATAGGATGATTGTTCAGTTCTGCACCCTTTTTCTCTTTCATTTCTAAAGAGATTTTCATGTCTCTTAATACTATTTTTAGCTTCTGGAAACCATCTTTCGCTTTTCCAATATGTCTTCATGTTTCTGTGTCACCTCTTCCGTTGCCTCTTACTACAGGTATCCAACCTGAATTTTCGTCTATCGCAATAAACGGGTTCAACGAAGGCCTGTGCTTTGAACGCCTATTAAAACTTATGCTTCTAGTTCTCTTAGGGTCATCTGACTGTCGAGGTTAAATAAATCTAGTGAAAAAACGCGTCCCTATCGTACATCTATTTCTATTAAAGAATAATTAAATTGATTCTTTTTTTGACGATTTATCCAGCCTTTGAATTTTGATTATTTAATTCCAGAAAGGATTTTTTAATGATTTACAGATACAAGTCTTACTTACCATAGCTGGGAAGAGAATGGAGGTATTCATACATTTCCCCAAGGGTATTTGTACGTATGTTGTTCTTGTTTTGCAGTTAAGTATATATATATATATATATATATATATATATATATATATATATATATATATATATATATATATATATATATATATATATATATATATATGACTGTAACTAAGGTTTTCTCAGCATAGTTGCAGTATAAACCACAGGTGGGTTCTGTGGGCGTTGAACAAACACAATATGTGCGTAAGCAAGCGTCTGCAATAGGGATTGGTCTGCTTCCCTAGTAGACGGGTATCCGCGAATACGGATGTCCAGCTATATATATATATATATATATATATATACATATATATATATATGTGTGTGTGTGTGTGTGTGTGTGTGTGTGTGTGTTACAATGAATCATTCATACAGAAAACAGATATAGAAGTTAATGTTATAAATGATAATAATCGCCATTTATATCATTAACTTCTATATCTGTTTTCTGTATGAATGATTCATCATAACGTAATTTGATCTGCACCACATACTTGAGATATATATATATAATATATATATATATAAACCGAGGTCAACGCAGAGTGGCGATAATCTGTTTCATGCTTGAACATAATAATTTGAATGAAACAGACTGTCGCCATATGGTGTTGACCTGAGTGCCAACTTTTATATTAACACGTGCTCTATCCCAAATATTTTATATCGGAGCCATTATCATTTACGCCACTCGCAGATCCAAGCTTACAGAAGCTTGTATTCCCAAGTGGTCACTCATCTAGATACTGACCAGCCTCAACGTTGCTTACCCTCGGTGGTTCTACGGGAGCCGGTGTAAAACGAGAATAAGAAATTTAGTATGCTTCTATGCAGAAGTAGACTATGACCATGGTCATTTGGGACTTTCTTCTTTATGTGCCTTGTCTCCTCAGGATGTAGGCGATCATGGCTCTCCACAATTTTCTGTCCTTTGTAGCTCAATCTGTCTTGTGAGTATCAGATTTCCCAAGCCCTCTTTCCTCATTATGCACCCGAGGAATTTCAACTGTCTCTTCCTGAAGTTTCTTTTATGTTTCCATTTTCTCTAAAACCGTGACGTTGTTCACATGTTTGGACCATGGTATCCTCAGTATCCTTCTGTAAAACCACATTTCTGTTTGCTTCAAGCTTCTTCCTCATCTTTGAAGAGATTGTCCAGCATTCACTGCCATAGAGGAGGACTGATATCAGGTAACAGTTCAGAAAACTTTTCTGTGTTTCTGTTGCATCAAGTCTCTTCTTCATCTGTAAGGAGATTGTCCAGAAATCATTGTCATATTGGAGGTCAGATATTACGTAACAATTCAGTACTCTTTTCTTTATTTCTGTAGCTTCAAGTCTCTTCATCTGTGAGGAGATTGTCAAGCAATCACTGTAATATTGGAGGAAATATATTACGTAACAATTCAGTACTTTTTTCTTTCTTCTATCGAACCCTTTCTCTCTCATAATACTCTGATTAGCTTTTGGAATGCAGCTGTGAATATCCGAAGAGCAACTTAAAAATTCCGAATAAGCTAAAGATAATGATTATATATTGGCTCAAAATATACACGGAATCGTTAATGTTGCATGGAAATGATTTATTTTAAACATATTTTATTGTATTTTGTTAACTGAAACAAGATTTGTCTATTTTCTTCACTTATTTATTTATATTTGATTTCGTATTATTATTTTATATTCATTTATTAATTTCATTAATTATTTGCTATCTTCTTTTTTTTGCAGGTAAGTACAAACATTTTGACAACAGCTTTTTGGTAAGACTGAAATTACTTTTCTTTTATACACAAATCAAACCTATCTTTCATCCCTCTTCAGACATTATTTCTCCAATTCATTTTCTTTATTTATATTATAATATACACACACACATATATATATATATATATTATATTATAATATATATATATATATATACATATATATATATGCACACACATACATATATATATATATATATAATATAAAATATATGAAATATATATATATATATACACACACACACACATATATATATATATATATATATATATATATATATATATATATATATATATATATATATATATATATATAATACAATATAAAATATATGAAAGTATATTGTAAAAGTAGGCTGTAAATAACGACGCTTAAATATGCAATCAAAAAGCGCCCATTACAAAATTCACCAAAAATTGTGTTCTAGAGCAAAATTTAATCAGGAACACCAAAACTCAAACTACCACGCTAGCTAGGTTTCGACCGTTAGGTCTCCTCGGGCAGGTGTATATATATATATATATATAATATATATATATATATATATATATATATATATATATATATATATATATATATACATATATATATATATATATATATTGGCGATAGGCTGTTTCATGCTTGAACGCAATAATCAGGTTTTCAAGCGTGAGAATTACATTCATGAATGAAACAGACTGTCTCCACTCGCTGTTGCCCTGAGTGCCAACATTTTTATTAACAGATGTTCTATCCAAAATATTCAAAGCTTTTAACGCCATAAATATAGCATACCTAAAATATGGAATTGGACATCTGGGAGGCGATTTCCAATTCCATTTGGGTTCACTATATTCACTTACGCGTAAATATTCTTAGGAAATCTATGAATACATCCCTTCTCCTCCCACCAAGGTATGAAGTAATTAGTAGAACTTATTTTAGTAAAAACAGTATCTCTATGTGTGTGTGTGTGTGTGTGTGTGTGTGTGTGTGTGTGTGTGTGTATGTGTGTGTGTGTGTAACGAATGCACGGCCTCAATTTTCGACGGATTTGCACCAAAATTTACATGCACATGCTCCATGTTAGTTAAAAGGCCAAGACCGACTTTGCATTTCCCAACTCCCATCGATAGTGGAAATAATCGAATTTTCATGCTTCTACGGCAGTTTTCATGTAGTTTGCGGCCATGTTCTACTGGCCAGAGTCAGAGCCTATAGCTGGCTGCCACGAATAGTCAGGAAGAATCTATTGGCCAGCGTGAGAGCCAACAGCTGACTGACACGAATGTTAACTAGCATGCTAGCATTAAAAAAAAATCGATAGCTGCATTCGTCACAAGTGGGGAAAATTTAAATCTACATGGCACTTTACTCCAATTGACACATTCGCTTGCTTAAACTCAACGTTGATTTTGATTTCGCAGAACTGGGTTGGGTGTGAAAAAATATTTGTTGTTAACCTTCTTTTTTCATTCGCTTTTTCCAGTTACGAGTCCTTTTTTAAAGCTGATCGTTTGGTGTTCATTTTGTTTAGTTCTTTTTTCGTAACAGATTTAATATTTAGTATAGGGCTTAGAAAATCATCGCAGTGTGAGATAGGCAAGAAGTAAGGCATGTAGCAACATAAGCACGGCAAAGGGCACTCCTTTAAAGGCAAGGAAGGGCAACAATACTTTAAGTCAAGTGAAAGCGATTGCTGTATTAGTCGTACGATTTTTTAATCAAGCACAGGCAACGCCGGGTCATGCTGCTAGTTGTTATCTATAAAGAAATCTTACAAACTAAAAATAATTTCTGGCTTTGAATAACCTGCAAATGTCTGATAAACTATAAAAAAAGAAATCACTCGAGTATCCTAACTCTACACGCAGGCCTCTAGTGGTCTACTGGCAGGCATCCGATGGCAACGCCAGCGATCCGCTGGTGGCAACCACCGATGGGCCACCGTTGAGCGGCCTGCTAGGGGTAATATTGCTGAGACGAACATGCCGGTGGTACGACAGTCTGCCACAAGCTGTAAACTTTAGTGGTATGCCACCAATTCGTAGATTTGTAGATTGTGTGTACGGAAATTTTATTAATCCTAAATTTAAACTATATGATCTGTTTTTAGCGCAACTCATAACTCAAAAGTTAATTTATATGACCTTTTAAGAAAAATAAGAACTGACTTTAGAAACACATTTGACTATAAATACTGAAGTATAGACAATAGATAAATATTTTGGGGGATATTTCTTCTTGTCAAGAAAATATTTGATATCTTCATAGACTCTCTGTCGCAACAAATAAGCTACAAAAATGTTATGTATCTTCCTAGGGATTTTCAAAATAACCTTTACAAATTTGGTTGTTTTGATCGCGTCGTCTTACTAAGTGACGGAATTCCCATTGGCTTTCACGTACCAAACGTTATCTTGTTCGGATGGCACGGATCAAATGATGTCTCCCTGTCGGATGATAACTTCTTGGATTTCGCTAACCCTCGGCCACGTTTAGTGATGCGCTCCAAATCTATTTCTCGCAATCGATATCTCTGCCAATAATCGTTGTAGTTGCTGGGAAAAGCGACCGCTTCCTGGGAATTGCAGTCAAATCAAGTTTCAGAAGACAGGAAATGCTTACGTTCTTCTTAATACTTATGGTCAATGCCTTGGAGCAAATTCATGACATTCGATACGCGAGCAACAATTTGAAAATAAGTGAAGAGATAAGGAACTGTAAAAACTCTGTTCAAAATATTTTATTTCTAATATCCAAACTAGTTCTTCTACAATCATCCATATATTTTTTATCAATTCGCCCCAAGCAAGGCAACAATGCTACTAAGAGGCAAGGAGCTACTAGAAATGAAACAAATGAGAATTCTTTAGAAGGAAACCTGAAACGCAATCCTAAACCGGAAAAACTGAATAAATCTCTTCTCCTGGTAAAAAGACGGGAGAAGAGCGCAAATCGAACGATAGACGAACCTGTCTACTCTTATTATCTACTATTAATTAAATTGATTTCTACTAAAAAATCTTTTACATATTGTATATGAAAGATTGGTCAACTGACTGACTCAAGTAACTGCTTTTGTTGGTGTGAGGTAGGATTCACTCATAAACGACAAAGCTAGAGGGTACAAATCTCTGTTTAATTTTTTAGAATCACACACACACACACACACACATATATATATATATATATATATATATATATATATATATATATATATATATATATATATATATAGTATAATGAGAAGCCACGTATACTTTCTTGATATGTATATAATATGGAGAAAACAACTGAAAAGTTACAAAAAAAAATATAAATAAATACTTTCACAAAAAAACATTCAATTTTTAATTTCCAACTTTTCAGTTGTTTTCTCCATATTATATATATATATATATATATATATATATATATATATATATATATATATATATATTAGATATCTTGTAGGATATACTTGTGGGTGTGTCTAGGTTAATCAATTAAAAGTCAGATCTACACTAAAAAAGAAAAATAAGGTCAGAGGGTGGAGCTGTGTGGGTTATTTTTTCATGTCACGATAACCTTTACAAGGGTCAGATTATTCGCTCCCAGTAGGCCGTTACGTCTTAGTGGCATTCTCTTAGGGTTAAATAATTTTTTTAAAAAATCATTTACTCCTATGGTTCATTTTCACTTTATCTTGTGCTTATTTGCGGGCATTTCTTTTTTTGTAACCTTATAGATATTTTTATTTCAATTTTTAATACCCTGTTCTTTCTGGACGCAGGCGATGATGGCTCTCCTTAGACTTCTTTTCTTTATTATCTTCGGACAGTTGCAGGAATCCGTTTCCCGTTACTTTCTCCACAATTTTGAATGCCGGTCCATTTTCCTATTAACACATGATGGATGAGAGGGAGTGGATTCTAGCTCTTTTTTTTTCAATGGAATTTGAGTGAATGTGAACGCGATAGACAAGAGTGAAACTTGAAGTCATCTGGCGCGTTCCTATTTATGCAAATTGAGGAATCGGAGAGTCGAGTTAGAATTCCAGTCAAATCCATTACATTCACTTATGTGCTAATACCCTTGGGAAAGCTATGAATCGTCTTTTTCTCCTTCCAACTATGGGTAAATAGCAGGACAGACTGGGTTCTATAGCCTTGGATGGCAACTGGTCTAGGAGAAGGACAACTCTGAATTCAAAACCTGCGGGGTGTCATTTGGGGACCTTGTGGCACACGGTGCACCAGGTCTCTGTACATGTATCTCTGTGGGTGGTTGTACAAGGACACGTTTGGGTCGTAAAAGAAAAAGCCTGTATTCATTAGAAACAACGGATAATTTCAATTTATATTGAGAAATCGGAGAGCCGAGTTCGAATTCCAGTCGAATCCGTTATATTCACTTACGTGCTAATGCCCTTGGGAAAGCTATGAATCGTCTTCTCTCCCCAGCTATAGGTAAATAGCGGAACAGACCGGGTTCTATAGCTTTGGATGGCAACTGGTCTACCGCAAAAAGAAATGGCAACCTACTGCGGGAAAAATCTGCCTCGTCAGTTATGTATCGAAAGATACATGATCGCCTAAGCGTGTATCATGCATGGCACATAACTGAAGAGTGGTAAGAGAGAGGATGTGGAGAAAGAGAAAGACAGTGGGTCAATCAAGGCAAGGGGTTACAGAAGATTTGGAGCGAGAGCAGATAGGAATGAAAGATGAAAGGATGTGGAGAGGGGAAGTGGATAGATCAAGGCAACTGGAGATGTCGATTGACGCTACACTTAAAGCACTGGAGATTGTATTTGTCAGGGAAACAGTAATAGGGAAGGGAGTTCTATAGGCGAGGTGTGCGAGACATGAAGCTATTGGAGTAAAAGAGACGTCTACATCTAACAGTTTCAACGGCGAAGGGGTGGGAACGGGATGCCAGCCTCGTAGGACGTTTAAATTCACGAGGCCTAGGGACAAGCGAAAGCAACTCCTCGGAGCAATTACCGTGAAAGTACTTGTAAAAAAGGCAGAGCGAGGCAACATCGCGTCTGTGAGAGAGCGACTGCAGACGAGATGACAGATCAGGGCCAATCACATTGCATATCCGTCTCTACATATATTACACAAACCATTTGCAATTTGAACTGTAAATGCGAAGACTCTCTAAAGGCAATTACACTTTCGTGGAAATAGTTTTAATTAATGTTACTTCTCTCACAATTAATGAATCTTCGATATCTCTTGTTAGCGTTTCGCCTTCTCCAAAACGATGTAAACATCTTGTTGTTTTGAGCAGCTGCCCCTTTATTTGAACTAAGTTTCATTTTTACCGGGAAAGGACAATTCAACACTGTCAATTCAATGTCGCCGACTGAACACCGGGTCAACCCAGGACTCAGAAAACTCAAGACCGAATTCGAGATGCTAGGTCTAGACCAATAACATTGCATATTCTTCTATGGATTTTTCTCAAGGATCTCTAAATATATAGCAGGAGCACCAGACAATGTATGGCTACAATAAGCATGGGCGAATAGTAGACGTATAGATATATGTAAAATAGATTCTGGTGAAAAAATCTCGCACGACACTTGCAGCAGAGCTAGCAATCGATTCAATATAATATTTCAGTTCATGTCAGGAAAAAATGTTAGCCCTGGAAGGCACAAAGAGTCACTG
>OZ038498.1:91411599-91431599 GCA_964036315.1 Acanthosepion esculentum
TCCAAGGGCTCCAACTACAACAGGATTTGTTGATGTTCCCATGTGCCACAATTCTGAGATTTCTATTTCAAGGTCTTTTGACAGCTTTTTGAATATCTTCAAAGATACATTGCAGTCTGCAGGGACTGCCATATCAATAAGAAGGCACTTTCTTTGTTTGCGGTCTCTAATAACAATGTCTGGGCGGTTGGATTTGGTTGTTCTGTCAGTGTGTATTGTGTAGTCCCATAAAATTATAACAGGTGATATCTCTGTAACCGGGTCTGGGTGGTGTTTATGCCAATTTCTTTCAGTTTCCTTTCCGTTGAAGTTGCAGATTTTCTAATGTAGATTTTGGCCCACTCTGTCATGTCTGGTTTTATATTCAGTGGGTGCCAATATCGTTCAACCTGGTACAAGATGATCAATTGTTTCTGGATATTTATTACAGAATCTGCATTTTGCGCTAACACAATATTTTAGTATTGGTGCTTGATCCTGTGCAGCAAGGATTAAATCTTCAGTTTCAGATTTTAACCATGCATTACGTATCCACTGATGGGTTATCAGTTTTTATTATTATTATTGCTGAAAGATCCTAGATCTAGACCTAAAGATTTTATTATTATTATTGCTGAAAGATCCTAGCCACTAAACCAGTACCCCCACACAGTTTAGTTGCGAGGTGGATGGCTAGTCACCCTGCTTGATTAAATACAAGACCTGTCAAAAGGGCGGAGCAATATTTTTGCTCAACGGCTATCTAGAACAATTACCCTGGGAGTCTTGGGTTCCACAATTTTTTTTTTATCCATTGGCTAAGAGAAGGACACTCTGTATAACAGCTTGCTAGGCCATGACAGATCGAATCTCGGGTGTAATGGGTGAGACCAGTTCAGCGCATACTTTCATTCACCTAAAAACTACACTGCGCAGGCCCGAGGGAGACGTTCGTGTCCACCTGCCATTTCCAATCTCTGTCAGGATGGAAAATCATCGCTTGCCTACAATTTTACTGTACCGCGATCTCCCCACTGGCTATTGCGTTAGAAGGACACCAAAAAAACGATTCAAAGATTGCCTGAAAAAGTCTTTTGGTGCATGTCACATCAACCATTGCCAATGGTCAACCGTAGCTGAGAACCGCGACGCCTGCGTCTCACCACCAACCTTCTGTGAAAATACCTACCGGGCCGCTTTCAGAGACAACAGGCAGAGGACGAAGTACTACAATGCTATACCATCAAGCCCAGGCCGGGCTTTCAGCTGCAACTACTGCGACCGTGTATGTCTGTCCTGTATTAAACTTATCAGTCACAAACGTGCCTGCAAGCGACGTGCACAGACTCCCTCTTGATCCTCGTTTTGAGAAGTCAAGCCATGATTGACAATATGATACAATTCTACAGGAAGAGAAAGTGCCTCTTGCTTGAAATGAGATAATAAATTACTTTTTAAAAAAGCTCTCAGCTTTAGTTGATTCTTGGAAATCCAGAAGGTAGACCCCAAACTTTAGCGCCATAATGTATATAATAGTTGCCTTCTCGTTAACGATCTTGGCCATCGCACATCGTCCCGCTAATATCCGCCTTTGCCGCGCACGGATATGACTTTTAAACCCGACTAATTAGGTACGCTTTCTAGAATTTGATTGCCATGAATCATATGCCTTTTCAAACAACTTCTTGACCAGTATTCTTTGTCACCGATAGGACATCTCTGATTGACATGGGCTGTAAAGGCAGCATGAGAGGTCTTTTGTCATGATGCCGAAGGTGATTTCCTGTTCAGCTCTGTTGAGATGGAGATGTAAGCAGATGTGACAGTTTCGCCAAAGAGTATCTCCTTTCTCTACTGGAAGCTCTGTGGCGATCCACTTCCATACATACTGTTTCAACAGTTTGCTGACAATGCGAGAAGATTCAAAAGCAGTTTTACACACCTTGATGATCCTATGAAATTCACCAGGGTCACAAGCATCATCTTCCTATGCACAATACTACACACACACACACACACACAATGATATATATATATATATATATATATATATATATATATATATATATATATATATATATATATATAATATAAATCTATTAAACTCGGTGGGTGAAAAAACCTGGATAACACAATTTTCAAACAAGTTGGCATTCGAGGAAAAAAATTTGGAAAAAAAAGAAAGAATCAGAAATCTCCGAACACTACGTGAAATTTCTGGTACAAAGAAAAAACTCCCAGAGTGTAATAAGTTAAAACGAAGAGCGCTCAATACGCTGTATACAGCAAAAGTAAACTAAATCCTAATAAGCTAAGTACTACGCACCTAGGTTTTGGGTACATCGGTCTGGTGTCATGATTGGCACACTTGTCGCACTAAAAGAATTAGACCCTGGATAGTGAGTTCGATCGTCACTGGGTGCTCCAAACCTTCGGCATTGTGCCACATCTAAGATACGCTTAGAAAATCAGTACTACATACCTACATGGGATCATCAGGGTCACCGTAATGATCCCATGCGATGAAACCTAAGTAGGTAGTACCTGGCTCATTAGGATTTATTTTATTTATTATATATATATATATATATATATATATATATATATATATATAAAAGTGAAAATAGAAGTCAACACTTAGAGGCAACAGTCTGTTTCATGCTAGATGCAATCGGTGGCCTGACGATTGCATCTAGCATGAAACAGACTGTCGCTTCTAAGTGTTGACGTCTATGTTCCCTTTTATATTTACACACACACTCTATCTCTGATATTGAGCACTTTATCCCATAAATATAGCACACTTTAAGACTATATTTCTTCATATATATATATATATATATATATATATATATATATATATATATATATATATATATATATATATGTTTCATTGACAAAGACGACTGACAAGCTGCTGCATTTAAGCTTAACTATTTTTGTTGTGTACGCTGAAGGGATTTCTTTTCTAGACATAAAGTGTGTAAAAACAGTTCAAATCGTCTGTATATCTGCTATTTTACGGCTATTCTATTAAACATTGCTTTTATCTATTTCATTTTTAACTGAATATATAGATTTTAATATATATGTAATTTTTATATGTAGATTTTTTGATATATGGAATTTTTTTTATATAGCTCTAGTGATGGAAATGTTATGTTTTTTTTAAAAACTAGCAGAAAATTAAATTATCTACTATAAAAGAGTTTAAACAGCTAACCTCATCGTCAACAACGACTCGTACAAAATACAGAGGTCAAGTAATATTTACGAATTTAAGTTCGTTTCTGATCAAACCAAATTTATGAATTTATTGAACATAAATGCTTATCAAGATGTCTCACGTTACATCGCCCGGGCCTTAGATCAGGTAGGACCCATTTAAACACAGCCAGTAAACTACCAAACTCCGTCCGCACAATACGACCATAATAGCCTAATGACTAGTGTCTTTATGCGCAATCCATCTCGCCATAGATTCTCGAATGTTCACATGTACCCAGTTTCGTATCCAAAAGTAATCAAATCTATTTCTAAAGAAGTGATATTTTTCTGTTTATTTGAGTAGAATATATATATATATATATATATATATATATATATATATATATATATATATATATATATATATATATAGGTAACTATACTCGTGTCGAAAAACCTTCGAACTCTTGATTTAACAATAGCCAAATCAATCACGTAGGGGAAAAAAGGTTTTTAAAAAAGAAAGAGCCAGGAATATGAAAGTCTGTCGAAAATAATCGCACAGATACAGGTTCAAGGCCCAAAGAAAAAACCCCGATACGAGTAAACAACTAACTAAAGAGCTCAATACAAGCGTAGAGCAAACCTAGTCAAACCTAATGAGCCAGACACACCTACCAAGGTTTCACTTAGGCAGATCGTCAGGGTCGACCCTGACGATCTGCCTAAGTGAAACCTTGGTAGGTTTGTCTGGCTCATTAGGTTTTACTATATATATATATATATATATATATATATATAGGCCACACTACAACATGTTTGACACGCAGACTCACTCTTCACCTTTCTGACCATAGCTTAATTAGATCTCATTTAAATATCCAAGGAGACCTACCGGGTACTATTCGTAACATACTTGTTGACAACACAAATATAATAGCATCATCTACATGCAAAAAATGCTAAACATAATGGAAGCCTTATTAATTTAAAACAAAAAAAAAACAAAACTTAATAATATTAACTATGAACATGGACACAATATCTTGACCGTGTTTTGAAAATGAAAACATTTTATAAAACATACATACAACAAACTATTTCTTATTTAATAGTTAAAATATTTAATCCTTGAAAATGTCTAAATGTATAGCCGAAATTGCTCGGATAAAAAGAACCTTTGGACAGTTTTTATATAATTTATCATCTGAAAAGAAAAATATTATTAGATCGCATAAGAAATTGTATTAAAAAAAAAATAAAAGCATCTTGTTTGTCGTATTCAATGAAATGTGCATATATATATATAAATATATATATATATATGTATATATGAAGAAATATAGTCTTAAAGTGTGCTATATTTATGGGATAAAGTGCTCAATATCAGAGATAGAGCGTGTGTAAATATAAAAGTGAACATAGAAGTCAACATTTAGAGGCGACAGTCTGTTTCATGCTAGATGCAGGTGGCCTGACCATTACATCTAGCATGAAACAGACTATCGCCTCTAAGTGTTGATTTCTATGTTCACTTTTATATATATATATATATATATATATATATATATATATATATATATATATATATATATATAAATATATATATATATATATGTGTGTGTGTGTGTGTGTGTGTGTGTGTGTGTGTGTGTGTGTGTGTGGTAGGGATAATTCCAAGCATAACACGTGGAACTAGAACAATCTACCGCGGTGAACGAAATAAAGGGTTCGGTTCGAAATTCCAATCACCTCAAGAAGGTCGGAGTGTACAACGGCCAAAACGTTGTGAAGATGAGGATAACAGTTCGACTAATGTAAATAATGTAATATAATATGATGTGTATTGATGTGTGCGTGCGATCTATGTGGGCGCAGTGAATTTTGTTCCATCAGGGATGCAGAATTCAGAACACGTGTATGCAGTAGCAGCATGTACCTTTTAAATCAACGTTTCTTTGTGCGTCTACTGATTAATGTTCTTGCAAGCTATTTGTATGAAACGAAACATTTACTTTCATTCTCCCTTCCCCACTTGTCCTCTCTCTCTCTCTCTCTCACTTTCTCTCCTTCTCTCCCCACTCTTTCTATTTCTCTATCTCTTGATCTGTATGTTCTTATTTTTAGACACATATGCCTTCAACTAATTTTTCTGACATAAACTTAACCTGTTCTCTACCCAGCCTATAAGCAAACATCTTGAAGTAGGGTGCATTTTTTTTCCATAACCATAGCAGTGAATTGAAAATGACGGGATGAATATTACATTAATCATTAACAATATTAGTGTAATCATCTTCTTTTATATATAGAATATATCATCGAGTATATTAGATATGACATGTCTATATGGCGTCCTATACTACATGCCTACTCATGATGCATCTCAGGAGCAGAAACATAGGCCTATTTTATATCACTTTTTTTACAGGGAGAAATGCATTTTTGTTTTGGCTTGCAGTAGTTCATTGCTATAGTCAGTTTAAGTACTTCAAAGAAGAAATTTTTACACCTTAGCTTAATTAATTAAAATAAGTATAAATATTAATTTTATTTTCTTTGGAAGCGCTATATTATTCTATTTAAAAAACAAAAATTATAACCGAAATTTACTAAAAATGTAAATTAAGAATCTTGGTCTTGTTATTCGTAAATTTATTTTTAATTTAAACTTTGTAAATCAATTCCGCCCCAAGCAAGACAACAAGACCGCTAAGACGCAAGTGTGCTCCTAGAAGCGGAAGAAAATGAAAAGATTTTAAAAAGAACCAGAAGCCGGATCTTAAACAGGGAACAAGGGAGAAACCTATACTCCTTTTAAAAATATCAGGGAGGAGTGTAAACAGGACGATAGGCGAACTTATCTACGGAAAATTGGGGAGAGAACACAGTTAATAAAAAATTTTAGCGTTCAGATGGGGACGTTTGAAATTTAGAGTACACTTTAGAAGGAACCGGAAACCCAGTTCTGAACAGGAAACACGTGATAAAACTCTATTCCTTTTAAAAGGTCAGGGAGGAGTGTGAACCGGTAGAATTTTCTTTCGGGGAATATTTTTCTAGATTTTAATTTTAAACTGCTAAATATATTTAAAAATGAGATTATTTGTCACATAAATTTAATTTAATATTTTCGGCTGATATGGATTTTTATAATATTTCAAAAGTTTATATTTTTATTAAAAAAAAGTATGTTTCATTTACGATTAATAGGATAAAATAGAAAATGTACTCTTTTTCGTTACATTTGCGCGTAAAGAAATGTAAGTGAATGTAACGACACCGAATTCTAGTCAAGTTTATTACCCTTGCGAAAGGGTATAATTCTTTCTCTTCTCAACCTAGCTTTGAGTTGAATAGCAGGAAACACTGGCTATAGCCTTGTTTGGCAACCAGTCTACAACAGAAACAAACGAAAATCTACTTCTGGAGAACCTTCTTCCTAGTCAGTCATGATGATTTTGTCAGCTTAGATGTGGCATAAGGCCGAAAGCATGGTGCACCCAGTGAGGATTGACCTCACTCTTTAGTCGTAATTCACCTAGCGAAACAAGCTTGCTACACCAAGTCAAGGTGTCCTAGAATAATTTTAAGCGGAGCTTAGATGTAGCACAAGGCCGAAGGTGTAGAGTCCCCAATGAGGATCGAATTCATTACTAGCAAGACAAGCTTGCTAACCATTTCACGACGTTGATGTGTCCTAAATTATTTTTTAGGCGCAGCTTAGATGTAACACAAGGCCGAAAGTGTGGAGTACCCAGTGAGTGTCGAACGCACTACTCAGTCGAAATTGATCTGGCAAGACAAGCTTGCTAACTATTACACCAAATCAAGGTGCCTTAAATTATTGTTTAAAGCGTAGCTTAATTCTGACAGAAGGCCGAAAGTATGGAGTACCCAGTGAGCATAACTCACTACTCAGTCGTAATTGATGTAGTGAGACAAGCTTGGTAACCATTACACAATTTCGAGAGGCTCTAATTTATTTTTAAGCGCAGCTTAGATGTAGCACAAGGCTGAAAGTGTTGAGCACCCAGTGAGGACCAAACTCATTATTCAGTTGTAATTGATAGAGCTTGCTAACGATTACACCACTTCGAAGTGTCCCAGCCTAGTAAGTCATAGGCGCGCAACCATGTATCAAATGGCACTAAACTGACTGCCTCTTTTTATACTGTAAAATTAATAAAACTCATTTATTAAGTTTTGTACTGGTGAGACGGAAAAGTACTAGGAAGAGGAAAAAAGTCAAACAATTATGTCTTGACCCTAAAAAGAAGAGGTATTGAGCAACATTTCATGGGAAAATTAGCTCAAGGGAGGTGGTTTAATGGAACGTCCCACACTCCCTATCGCCTATGTGAACTAACCATATCAGTAACTATATAGTGATTATCTAAACGCTGCTCAGATGTGGCACAAGGCCGAAAGTATGGAGGACCCAGTGAGGATCGAACTCACTACTCAGTCGTAATTGTTCTAGCCAGAAAAGCTTGCTAACCATTACACCACGCCGAGCTGCCCAATCAGTAGCTATACATAGTGTGTACAGGATGTACCTGCTGGCTTGCTTCGACAATTAGTTGGCGATTCATCTTCAACTAAGCTGGTAGAACTCTCTGCCTTCGGGTGGAGAGGAACCCAGATGAGGCTATGCCGAAGGGCAGAGTCTCGTCTGGGGTGGTAGACAGCTACTCGACCCCGTGTGTACGGTGTCTACGGGGAATTTTTGCCCAAGCCTACGGGCTCGGTTTTGACTCATTAAAAAAACGGCCTTGTACCGCATCCTGTCTTGCGGGGGGGGTAAGGTAAATATCCTTGCTTCAGGAATTACTAGCCTGCCACCCGATTCCCTGTCTTTCAGCAGTATATTCTCCTTTACAATAAACGTCTTTTCTTTCATATACGCGCGTGTTGCTGTTCCTTCATTCGAGTACCTCCTTTGCCTCTTTAAGGATATTACATTAAGAATGTTGGTTAGCCTTTCTTTCAAAGTCGTTTAAATTCAAACCTTTTGAAATAGCCTTCAGTTCTGACCCTGAATTGTCCTCTCTGCTTTTCACTTTCACTCGTACAAATAGACAAAGACAAAAGCTTGACTGACGAATTATAAAGACTTACAGAGAAACCGCTGAAGAGAACGGAATTGGATAAAGAGTTGGAATTTATAAAAACATTCAGGGGTAGGGGGTGAGTCTGATAAGTTGATTCGTACGTAAGTCGGGAAGAAGTAAATTATACAGTCTGATCGCGATCTCTTGATCTCATTCAAAGAAGATCTCATTTCGGGCTTTGCAGCAAGAGATTGCTTCTATTGGCTGAATTTGTTGATATTAGTTAAAGAGTTTAAGATTTTCAACTGCACGAACCGTTTCTTCGAGAAATTATGTCTTCGATTTTTTGTTGCTGTTTATTTTACTCTCTTTAAAGAAATTCCTACTCGACTTTTGGATGAAGATAATTATCTGAATTTTCTGAAATGAAAAAAAAAAATCTAACTTCGTTTATACATTTTGGATATATCTCTATATGATCTACCATTACTGTACTTATATACTTCCATAGAATTTTTTTCTCCCATGTTTAAAGAGAATTTCTAAAATTTTATATTTACAAACTTTAGAGATTAAAAATATAACTGCATTTTTGTATTTACGCTACTGGAAATCAAAGTTGGATACTTTTAAGAAATACTGACACGCACCAGAACATATTAATATTGCATAAATATATATCAAATTAAAAACACTTCTTTGTCAGTCTTGTTTCATAAAACATGTATTAAAGACGGATTGCTACCAAAATGCACAAACCTATATTAGTCACTCACAGACTGATTCACTGTATCACAGCTCATCAGTGTGGCTGGACATTCGATTGCTTCAAGCCAGGATCAAAACCTGACTGATTCGGAAATAATCAGATATTTTTCCCAAAGCTATCGGCGCACGGTTGAAAGATAGGCGAATTTTGCGTACTTATTCTGTGAATAAACACGACAATGACTGACAATGCTCAATTCAGGGAAGAGCTTTTTAATATTAGTAGTAGTAATCATTGTAATATATATATATATATACGCCGGGTGCGACGAAGTTACGCAAAACTGAAAATTATAACAGATATATTTACCAAAATTGCACAAAAATATCTTGAAATTTCTAAAGAGTACATTTATTCAATAAAATCGTCATTGGCTTCAACCATGGCCTCCAGACGACTTCAGAATCTGCTGCAACTCTTCTGGACTGTCTCCTGGGTTGTTGGTGAATACTGCCATAATTCTTTGGTGTTACAAAGAGTTTTGGTGGTCTCTCGCTCAAATGCGCCTCACACATAATAACCAAGGGGTTTGCAGTCTGGGAAGTTAGGTGGCCAGATATAAGGGGTGATGTGGTCGCAGAAATTGTCTGAGATCCATGACTGGCTTCTCCTGCTTGAGTGCAGGGTCTTCTAGCAATCACTCTCTTGACTCGGAGCAGTACTGCCTCCTCAAGGCACTTGATGCAGGCCTGTGTCGAATCTGAGGCCCTCACCAACAAATTCGGGATTTCTTTTCTCATCAGAACGATTAGAGCTGCCGTACCTTCGTAATCACCATTAGACTCATCCAACTCTTTCCGAATCCTCTGCACTGTCCAGATCGACACCCAAACACACTGAAATGTTCGTATTTTAGCTCCCGGCGCGAATACTAAGCAGTAAATCATGTCGTTTCCTGATTTCTGGCAGAGTAAATTGCGTCATGGTGATCTTCTTTCTCACAGACGCTGCCCAATTGGCCCTACTATACTTTGCAGTCGACAAAATAAAAACAAACAATGCACATGCGCGAAATTAAATATATAAACTGGCGACAATTTACCCATCAAACCGTGTATATTTTTAAAGAGACAAAATCGCATATTTTTCCCTTGAAAAGATCTTTTTTCGGCCAAGCCCTCATCATAAGAATCGTTAGCGAATAGTATAATACAACGAGAATCTAGGGATAATATACTTGCAAGAGAAGAGGAACTACGATTTAATATTAAAAAAGGGGGAGGGAAAAACAGAAAAAAGAATTCCAGTGAGTTTAAAAAGAAAATATAGACTCACAGGTCGCCCAGTAGAGAAAGAGAACGAATAACTTTCTGCTTCTGTCGGCAGAAAGACGGTCGATTCAATTTAATATATATGCTTCTACGATGTGCAGAAGCTGAGACGACTGTATTTTGGCCAAAATGGAAAACCACGAGTCACTGTACCTATACGTACACTCTGGATTATCTAAGAGATGCTGACCAATCGCCGAATAGCGTGCTGTCTGCGTAAGACGTGAATTACGAGTACTCATACCTTGTATTCATATTGCCAGGCACATGTTGTGAAACACGCGTTTCAAGGCGCTGATTGGTCTGCCCTATGCGGTTGTAGTATCTGTCCCGTTCCGGAGGCCTTCTCTCCTACCTTGTGTTCCCAGCACCATTGCATGACGTTCGTTACGTAGCGGTGGTATGACCGGCTATGTCTAGCTCATACAAGCTATGAACAGCTCAGACAATCTTTGATCAGCTTAGACATGCTAAGACCGGCTTAGACCAGCGGCCCGAGTGTTTCCACTCGGGTCCCCACATTAAAAACCGACCTAGTGTCACAATCTGACTCAGTGGGGCTTTAACACAAATCTCGGGATTTCCTTCCGGAGGAGAACGGTTTTTTTCCCGTCAGAGTAGATGCTGCGGTTGTAGTATCTGACCCGTTTCGGAGGCCTTCTCTCCTCCCTTGTGTCTCCCCTCTCCATTGCGTAACATCCGTTACGTAGCGGTGGTAGACAAGCTATGACCAGCTTAGACTAGCAGCCCGAGTGGAAACAATCGGGTCCCTTGTGTCACAATCTGACTCAGTGGGGCTTTAACATAAATCTCGGGATTTCCTTCCGGAGGAGAACGGTTTTTACCCGTCAGAGTAGATGCTGCGGTTGTAGTATCTGGCCCGTTTCGGAGGCCTTCTCTCCTCCCTTGTGTCGCCCCTCTACATTGCGTTACGTAGCGGTGGTATGACCCGCTATGACTAGCTCAGACAAGCTAAGACCAGTTTAGACAAGCTATGACCAGCTTAGACCAGCAGCCCGAGTGGAAACCATCGGGTCCCTTGTGTCACAATCTGACTCAGTGGGAGGTTAAAGTAAATCTCGAGCAGACAAGCCTTAGCAAACGTAGAAAACACGGAAACAGTGCCAAAAACAAGTGTCCTGACGGCAAGAAAACACAACTTAACACTGGCAGACACACTGTTAGACAGAATCTGGTTGCCTCTCCCCAACCACGGCAATTTCAGATACACTGGGCACAAAACGGGAGCAAGGATAAGTTGGCACTTAAAACTCTTAACCCGTTTGCTCTATTGTACGCTTTATATCATCTTCCGGGTAAGCATTGTACCGGAACATACTATGAATGTTTTCCATTTCACAGTCAAGCTTACAGGGAAAAATATCCTCAATGGACGATGGACCAAAGTATAAATGAAATTTAACTTCCCCGATTTGGGAACAGAAGAATTCCAAATGGTGTATAGTACAGTAAATGTAGGTTTACGATAAACACTAGCGATGAAAGAACCATCTTTCTGCTCAGCAAGCAAATCCAAGAAGGGCAAAGACAAAGCACATTTCTCCTCCACAGTAAACCAAAGAGACATTATTACATTACATTTTTCGCTAACGATACTTCCAATGAAGTTTTGGCTGAAAAAAATTTACCTTTTCAAGGGAAAAATATGCAGTTTTATCTGTTAAAACTATCTATCTAGTTCTGTGATATCAGCCATATATATATATATATATACATATATATATATATATATATATATATATATATATATATATATATATATATATATATATATATATATATATATCACGTAAGGGAAATATATGAATCCTCTTCTTCTCCCTCCAGCTATGGGTAAATAGCAGGACAGACTGGGTTCTATGACCGTGGATGGCAAATAGTCTAGGGGAAGGACAACTTTGAATTCAAAAGCTGCAGAAGCTCGTTTGGGGACCTTGTGGCACGTACGGCATCAGGTCCCTGTGTTCGGACTTCAAAAAGTGTGGTTGGTTCGGCACAAAACATTCACCACTATAATCAAATCATATGTGCTGGTGTCAGGCTGTCGGTTCGTAGGAACTGATCTGATTGACCTCATACATCGAATTCAACGGGAGAGTCGAATATACATATATATATATATATATATATATATATATATATATATATATATATATATATATATATATATATATATGAAATGGATTAAGTCCGAAAATTATTTAATATATTTTCTGTTTATACGTTATTTTTATAGTTACAATTTATTTAAAGAAATGCTCTGTTTTTAATTGAACAATATTAATTCCATTTACCGGCCTGAATGTACGAGAAATTTCGTAGAAAATATGCGTTCTCCTACAGGAATCGAACCTGTATTCCTATACGGAAACCGTCATTAGATCTGACGTGCTATACCATTTAGCTACAGAGAATTGTCCGGTTAGTAAAGTCAGGGCAGGGCGTAACGGTCGTGCGAACTAACAAAGGGAGGGACAAGCTCAATTATAATTGGATAATAATAATGACAGTTTGTTCTCTGAAACAAAAATGGGTGAGACTAAAATATTTATTATTGTTGCAACGGAGCATAGCCTGCTTTTACGCAGCTAACTACCCAGCTAATATCTTGCATGATAGTACGGACCCAAAATGTACATTCTGTGACGAATACATTGAAACTACTGATCATCTTATCTCAGGAGGCTCAATACTCTCACCCAATAAGTTCAAAAACCGTAATGACAGAGTACGTCATTATCTGTATTGGATGGTAAAAATAGCAGCAAACTGCTTTGAACATCATCCTGAACCTGTAGTTGAGGAAGCAGATGTTACCTTCATCTGGGATTTTTCTATCAACACAGAACGAAAAATATAGTCAAATCGCTCAGACATTATTATTACAGACAGAAAAGAAAATGTTTGCATAATGATTGACATAAGCGTACCAAGTGACAAAAACATCTATGCGAAGGTTTTTGAAGAAAAAAAATAGGGCAATACAAACACCCGAAAATGGTCAGAGAAAAAAAGGGGCGCTTAAAAATAAAACTGTCCCTTATCTGTCAATATCGCTGAGATGAGGTATTATGATTACTCGGACTGTTATCCTGGTCTTCATTACCATATCCAGAACGTTTCAGCCGTTGTACGTTCCGCCCTTCTTCAGGTGATTGGAATTTCGGACCAGTGACTAGATCCAAAGAGTTGTGAGTTCAATCCCAAGCCACAGCAGTGGTGAACCAAAAACTTGCAGAGCTGGGTTAAAGGGAAATAACTGAGACATCCGGAGGAGGCGCGGCACGTGGAACTAGAACGATCTATCCCGGTGGACGACATAAAGGGTTCGATCGAAATTCCAATCACCTGAAGAAGGCAGGAGCGTACAACGGCCGAAACGTTATGAATATGATGATAACAGTTCGAATAATGTAATTAAAACTTTTCCTGTTGTGATTAGAATTTTGGGTCAGAAAAGTAGCTCAAGAGCAAATCAACAAAATTCCTGGTGCCCAATCTCTCCATGAAATAAAAAAAAAATGTTCAAACAAGCACATCCCATATCCTGCAAAAGGCTTTGTCCGTTAATTTTCATTATTTTTATTTTGTTTTGTTTTTTGAGGGGTTTAATCTTTTATTTTATTTTATTTTATTTTTGCTATATGCCCGTTGGATTAATTAAGTGTAAACAGAAAAAGATCACATCCTTCGCTTTCCCCAGGCCATTGGTTTTCTCCCGGTGTGTCACTATAAAACATAAAATAAATAAATATTTTTTTATAATAATAATAATAATAATAATAATAATAATAATAATAATAATAATAATAATAACCTCTATCGCAAAGAGAATCGTAGGAATACCATTTAATTAATTTAGTGTATTTTCGCGCCGCCGCTGTGGTCACCGCTCCCCTCCATCTCACAATACTGGTTCATGGTGATATACAAAAGCAGAATAATGCAATGGCTTGCTGGTTCCTTTTTCACCGGGGATGATGAGGTTACCACGTCCCTCCTGTCAGAAGTGGATTTGTTTTTTTTTTAAGTTACCTTTCCCTAAAGAGGCAGAACCTACAAGGGGGCACGCTGGTTTGAATTCAGTTTCCTTCTCCTAAACTGGTTACCACCCAAGGCGATATAACCCAGTCTAACCTGCTATTTTACTCATAGTGAGAAGGCAGAAGAGACATAATTATATATTTCCAAATGGTATTGGCACGTAAGTGAATGTAATGAACTCGACTAGAATTCCAGCTCTCTGATTCCTCAATCCGAGCCGTCAACCATTACCCCATCGTTCATGGTGGTAACATAAGCCAGCAAAATTTGTGCAAGTTTAACATCCTCTAGAATTCCAACGTTCTAGATGATTGGGAAGCCCAGTCTAAACCACCATAAATCTTATTGAAAACAATTTTCTTAGCTCTTGCTGCACCAACTGATAAAATCAAATAAACACAAGTTTCTTGAGATAGAAATCTGTAGAATGTGGAATCATAAAACAACATTACTTGTTGATATTGGCGGCTTTAGGAATTATAACAAAAGGAACCAGCAAATATGCGAATGAAGTTCCTAGCAGCCCTAAAATATGTGAATTGCAGAAAATCATAACGATGGTTATTTCGTATGTATTTCGTACATTTCTCTCTTTGACTACAGTTACATATTTTCTTCCTGGTTGTTTGGAAGCACATCTGTTTGCAAATACTGATACAAAAATCTAGAAATCTCTAGTTGAGACTTGGAGCAAGTTGTACGACTAAATGCAAAGGCTAATAATGATAAGTAAGAACATGCATCATCAGAGATATTGCATGTCCTGGAGATAAGATAGTAGTCGACAAAAAAGAAAAAACAGGTAAACTATGATAGTTTCAAATGAGAAGTGTAGAAATTGTGGTCAAAGAAGATAGTGGGAGTCACCTCCATTGTTGCTGGTGTTTTGCTCACCATAAAGACTAAACTTCGAAAGTGGGTGGAGAAAGTTGGAAACCACACTCCTTGGGACCACACCTATACTTCAAAGAGTTCTTAAGTTATGATGGTAAACAACAAAAATAATATTAGATTAAGTCATAAGTAATTTCCGTTTTTGGGAACCAGTTGTAACGACGAATGTATCATCTTAACTACTATTCATAAGTGGCAATAATAATTGGTGTACATCAACATACCTTAATTTTTAACTGTCAGTGGCAACGTACACTGTAGATTAAAAGAAAACGTTAGTCTGTATGACAGTGCGATGATGTATACAAGAACAACACAAAAAACAAATTTGGAACTCGGTTGGTCTGTTCTACCACATCCGCTATTATTCACCTCTAAAAAAAAACAAATTCAGGATTTCATAGAAAACTTTTCCCCATCAGAACCTTTTACTCAAAATACATCGAAGAGTTGTCAGCTAAGTGGCAACAAGTCATTGCAAATAACGTCGAATATATATTTTTAATCATCAGTCTACATTTCCGAGATGTGCCATTGTAACTATAGACATCGTTCGGACTGCTATCCTCATCTTCATTGTCATATTCACGACGTTTCGGCCTTGGTACAGTTCGACCTTCTTCAGAATCCATCTATATTTCTGAGATGAGGGACTATAACTATTTACACTAATTACATCGTTCGGACTGCTGTCCGCATTTTCATTGTCATATTCACGACGTTTTGGCCTTTGTCGTTCTTCTGCTAATCTTTTTCTTCCGAGAACTGTTTCCATTTCACTGTTATATTGAAGGCATAACATTTTTAACATGAAAATATATTGAGCAAAAAGCGATTTATATGAAACCAGTTGTGATCAATGAATCAGAGATACGACTGAACGTTGAAGAAATATAAAGTGGACGAAATAAACGGTTCATTAGCATCTGGTTTAGTTGTGAATTCTCCATCTCCGCTTTTATCGAATCTCAATACATTGTTTCAAGACTTTTGCTTCATTGCATCTCACTATTAAAAACTTATAACAATTGCCATCATTTTTGACGGCACTGGTACACTAGTAGAAGCAGTAGTATTACTACTACTACTACTACTAATAATAATAGCAATAATAATAATAATAATAGCGTACAGTCTTTTAACTGAGTGTTTAATATCAATAATTGCATGAAGATTTAATTGCTGTTGGGATCATTAATTAATTCCATTAAGATAATATCTGCCTTTAATTGTTTATCATTTGTCGTCTGAATTTGTTCAAATTTCCGAATGACACACGTCAAAGTACGAGGCCAAATGTATGTTTGAAACGACCGGGGGTCATGAGAGTAAAAGCAAGTAAAAGCCAGAAAAGAAAAGGAAAAATTAAACTAATTCAAACAAAAGAGAAAGAAAACATGTAATCGGTGCCAATTTCGTTGGTGAAGAATTTTTCCCCTTCATTTTTTTTTTTTTTTTACTTTTATTTTATTATTGATTACCATGAAAAGACGTGTAGAAGGCAATTAAAATGATTTTTTTTTTTAAGTGATAAAATAAATTCCGAATGTCCTAAGTCAAATTAGAGCTTATTACATTCAGGACGCATTCGGCGTTCCGAAGTTATCCGGAATCAAGATCTTTATAAATGATCAGAAATTTAATGTAGAAACAAAATTATGCAAAACTGTTTAATGAAAAAAAAAAAAACTGTTTTTAAATGTTCAGTTTTGTTTCTGCGAAAAAAAAACAAAAAAAACAGATGCCACTAAAACAGAAAAATGATAATGTTTGAAGAATTATATAATTCGCTCACTTTTAAGTTAGCATCATATTTTTAGTACGGTATTCTTACACTAATATACAAAGATAGTCTTAAAGATACGCAAGTGCATCAGTAATTAATCCTCCAGTGAGCGGTACACACACACACATATTACTTACCTTGAGCTCCTTGATAAGATCCAAAGAAGAATCAGCAATATTATCGGTCCTGATCTGGCGGCTCGGCTTCAGTCATTTTCCCACCGCCATAAGGTTGCCTCTCTGTGTCTTTTCTATAAATAATTTCACGGTAATTGTTTATATGAGCTCTTCATTATGGTTGCTAGACTTTTCGAAATTAAGCCTAGGATTAGACTGGCGTCGACATCTCATCCATTTACAGTTCAGCTGGCTTTTGATATAGCCGTAAATTCTATTCTAACAGTTTCTTTTCTCAGACTTCTCGCTTATGGGGGTTTGATTTCGGCTCCATGCTTTTCCAACCAACTTCATCTGCAAAAATTTAAATTGAATGTCAATCGCAATCTACTGTCCTCCTGATTAATCATTCCTCTTCCCGCTCATTAGTAATGTTTCTGTTCCTAATTCTACCACATCCAGTAACCTCTTGTACCTTATTGGCGTTACTGCGTTTCTTGGTGTGAAATCAAATAACCCCACCACACACACACATATATAAATGAAATTTAACTTCCACGATTTGTGAACAGAAGAATTCCAAATGGTGTATAGTCCAGTAAATGTAGGTTTACGATAAACACTACCGGTGAAAGAACCATCCTTCTGCCCAGCAAGCAAATCCAAGAAGGGCAAAGACAAAGCACATTTCTCCTCCACAGTAAACCAAAGAGACATTATTAGATTACATTTTTCGCTAACGATACTTCTGATGAAGTGTTGGTTGAAAAAGATTTACCTTTTCAAGGGAAAAATATGAAGTTTTATCTGTTAAAAACTATCTATAAGTTCTGTGATATCAGCCATATATATAGGCACGGTGGAGTAATGGATAACGGCTTGGATTGAGGAATCGGAGAGCCGAGTTCGAATTCCAGTCGAATCCATTACATTCACTTACGTGCTAAGTCTCGCTTATGGGGGTTTGATTCCTCTTCTTCTTCCTCCAACTATGGGTAAATAGCAGGACAGACTGGGTTCTATAGCCTTGGACGGCAACTGGTCTAGGAGAAGGACAACTCTGACCTGCGGAGGGTCGTTTGGGGACCTTGTGGCATTCGTTGCACCAGGTCCCTGTATTCGTCCCTCCAAAAAGTGTGGATGGCCCTGCACAAGGCCTTCACCACTATAATCACTATGTCCGGCTTTCAGTTTCTGGGAACTGATCTGTCTGGCCCTCATACGTCGAGTTCGACGGGAGAGCCCATCATATATATATATATATATATATATATATATATATATAAGCATATCACCCCAAACAAGGCATGAGGGCCACTAGCACGCAAGGGGTTATAGAGAGTGAGAGTAAAGAGGGGTGTTTGAGGAAATGATATAGAGAAGTACGGGGGGGTGAAGATCAAGGTATTAGAAGATGTCGATTGACATTACATTTTAATATTTGCAAATTATAGCTATCAGGGAAGCAAGTAGGAGGAAGGGAGTTCCACTGACGAGAAGTGCGAGATAAGAAGAGGTTGGAGTAAAAGAGAAGGCTAAATTTAACTGTTTCTACAGTGAGGGTGTGGGACCGAGATGCCAAACTTGTAGCACGCTTAAATTCACGCAGTTGGGGTACCAGTGAAAGAAGCTCATCAGAGCCATTGCCATGAAAATATTTGTAGAAAAGACAGAGGGAAGCCATGAACAGCGGTGATATCAGACCATATATGGCAGTAGTATTCAATGCAAAGACGATTGGTTGATTTGAAGGATGGACTCAGGCCAGTCAAACCTCCTGGTGTGACACAGAGAAACAGCTTTCCTTGCGGTAGAGGAAACTATTGATTCAATGTAGTTGCTCCACCTCAGGTTTACTTAAACATTATTTTTAGTGGATACTCGTATTTGAGTAGACGCTCCGTTTATTTATTAAACAGCATATTTATTTATGTTCATCTACCGGCCTGAATATTAAAAAAATATGAGTATCTGCTAAAAATAACGTTTAAGTAATAAAAATCTCTTTCTTTATAAATATATATATATTACGAAAACAAGGAGTTTACAACATGAGTAGTAATATTATATTTGCATAAGAAATTTTTAAAGCATCTTTAAATATATATTTTCTGTGTTTATTTTTAATTCAATTTTTAAAAATCGCCATATATAAGCTTAAGTCGGTAGTACCTTTTTTAATTCATGGAGCCTTGTATAATTTCAGTCGTAAGTTAAAAACATATAGCGTTCATAATAAATATTGTTGTCGTCTGATATTTCACATTACTCCAAATTAGTCGAGCGAAACCGAAGAAAATTTTACAGAATTATCTAAAAAATTTCTAAATATTTTGTTTACTTGGATTTTCTTAAAACAGTAGCAAATTACTGAAACACGTGAAATATTATGTTTTCTAAATTTATTATTATTATTATTATTATTATTAGCTCTATGTAGCTATGTCCAGAGTTGGAAACTCAGGTGGATTTATTGTAATGACAGAAAGAACATTGGAAAATAGGTGTATTGCCAAAAATGGCATTTATATAGAAACTTCAGAGACTTAAATGAGCTTCTCTGACCATTTAAATTTATTCTGTGCGTCGTATGAGTATTTAGCTAATATAATGCACTTCATCAATAATCTCTCTTTTAAAGAAAAAAAAGGTTCTCTTCGTGGTCGAGAGGACAAAGGCATGCCGCATCTAGCGACGGCTTCTCCTGCCGGAGAGAGCATATTTTTTCTGTAATAAGCCTCTCTAATATTCGGACTGGTAGACGAAAGTAAATAAATATACTGCTTAATAAATAAACGGATCGTTTACTCAAATACGAGTGTCGACTAAAAATAACGTCGAGTTAATCAATGGAAACCC
>OZ038498.1:91436599-91551599 GCA_964036315.1 Acanthosepion esculentum
TTTTTTCATACGCAATAAAACATTCCCCAATATGGAAGAGGTAATCGAAGCATTTGAAATGTTTATCACATCAGAGGATGAGAATTTTTTTAAAGATAGAATGAAGTAGAGGTACGTTCGAGAACAGTTATTCATCAACATGGTGCCTATTTCAACTAAATAAATTAGTTATCTAACATTTCAGAAGTGTTTTATTCATATCCTATAAAGTGCGTCATTTCATGCGTGACAACTATGGAAAGCCACCAAACGAGAAACTAAACACGAAATACTTAAGATTTCTGTAGTAATTAAGTCATAATAAAAAAAAAAACTTAGATAATTTTTTTATGGTAATATTTTCATCTAAAGAAATAGGGATTTATGTGAAAAAACATATTTACTACCTATATTGAGGTACGTTTGAGAACAGTTATTCATCAACATGGTGCCTATTTCAACCAAATAAATTTTAGTTATTTAACATTTCAGAAGTGTTTTATTCATTTCCTATAGAGTGTGTCATTTCTCAAGGTACTAATTATTTTCAGCCACTTTGTCAATCCTTTCGGGGTAAAGTAGTTGTCTCTTACAAGTGTTTAATGATGGCTTAATGATAATAATTATTTCCTGATATTATCTCGAAAGTTCTTTAGCCACTTAGGCCATCTTCAGAAGGTCATTTTTCTTTTAACAGAGGTACCTCTTTTTTTTCTCCACTGCCTTATTTTCATAGCTTTGGCGTTATCGTTATATTTTGAATTTCCATGTGATTTGCTATTTCATCCTTTACTCGGAATTTACTTGTATTTGCGTATTTTAGATTTGATATAATTGTACCTGGAGTATTTATTCTGGCCTGTAAATATGGCGGATTCTTTAGCTCTTATCAAGTGCCGTCTGGGTAACTACGACCAGTGGCGGATATACCTATAGGCTTAGTCTAAGGCTTCAAAATTTAAGGAGCCTCCAGCCAAGGTGCATTTTTGACAATGTCATAGGCCTTTCTTACACATGCTGTGACATAGCATTGTAGATTATAAATAACCTTTTAGTAAGTTTAAATACCCTTCACCGTCCTCGGCTTTACTCAAATTGGTTAATTTAACGCCCTTCCATTTTTCTCTACTTGTGAGAATGGTCGATTTCGTAGGGCCTCACAAGTGGAATAGCCTAGGGCCTCACAAGTGGAATACTCTAGGTCCTTTCTTCCTCTATATCCTCTTTACACTTTCAATGAAAATCTTTCTTTTTTACAATGGCATGATCGTCTGTAATCAGTTGGTTTTCTCTGTCAAAATTCAGTTCAGACAAGGGACATTCAGTTTAGGTACGGATTTGATTGCAAGCATTGCACTCCGAGACCTGTCCTGCTTATCTTCCCTTATTTTTATTTATTTTTATTTATGGATCTTTTTTCAAAGTCTCCTCATTCTTGTAATGATGTTTTCGCTTCTCCCATCTGATTAGTAGCATTTCTCATTAAGCGACATTATTTGAACATAAAATTCCAGAAGCCTATTCCCAATGCACTTTGTAAACTTTGTTTAAAGCTATGTAAGCAAAAGAGTGAAACTGAAAACAAGAACAGACTATTAACCGTAAGAAGAGAGAGTTCGTTGTTTTCAGTAAAAGAGCAAATCTAACGTGTGAAGTACGTATTGAGGACGTCAAAATTAAGCAGGTGTAGAAATATGGCTAGCCAACGGAAATTGTGATATAAAAATTCAAAGAGCGTAAGATGCTTTTCAGAAACAATATCAAGTATTAAGAGATGGAAAATTTTCCTGAGAAATAAAGAAAAGTGTACAAACATTCTACGTAAAATCTAATCTGCTATTTACATTACTTAAATTCAGACTATTGTCCTTATCTTTGTTGTTGTTGTCACAACGTTTCGACCGTTGTTCTCTCTGGTCATCATCAGGCTTATCAAAGGCCGAAACGTTGTGATAAGAACAATAAAACGGGGACAATAGTCCGCATGTAAATAGTGTAAACTAACTGATGATCTCACACCATTTTGCAAGAAATATCTGCATTTAACTAACAATAGTATGTTGTGCCCGTTGATGACATCAAGTGACCTTAAATGACCGCCGAGGTCAATCACGTGTATTCTATTTTATTACGTATCTTATGGTTATCCATATAAAAATACATCCAACGCACTTTCTACTTGACTGTGATGTTCCAGCGCATGATATCACAAATTTTCTGCCGTTGGGCACACCCAGCCATCATCAGGAGTATCAAGAGCCGAAACGTTTTAACAACAACGAAGATTAGGTCAATAGTTCCGAATGTAAATGGTGAATAATGTAAATAATGATAAGTTCCCAAAATTCAGACAGGAGTGATCTTAACAATATAAGATATGCAGATGACACCGTGTTGATACGGAAAGAAAATTACAAAACTCCTACAGAAGGTTGTACAGGAAAGCGAGAAGAAAGGACTAAATATAAACAGTAAGAAGACAGAATGAACGGTTGTTAGCAAAAGGGTGAGCCCCAAATGCAAATTACAAATCGGGGACGGCAAAATCAAACAAGTAAAAGTGTTAAATATCTGGGAAGTGTTAACAAAGTACGGAAAGTGCAGAAACTGAAATCCGAAGACGCGTTGGGATAGGGAAAGATGCCTTCCAAAAGCTAAGCAGAGTATTAAGAAACAGGAAAACTTTGTTATAAACAACAAAAAGAATACTGAACTGTTACGTAATATCAGTCCTCCTATATGGTAGTGAATGCTGGTCAATCTCCTCACAGATGAAGACGAGACTTGAAGCAACAGAAACAAAGAAAAGCGTACGGAACTGTTACGTAATATCAGTCCTTTTATATAGCAGTGAATGCTGGATAATCTCCTCACAGATGAAGAAGAGATTTGAAGCAACAGAAACAAAGAAAAGAGTACTGAACTGTTACGTAATATCAGTCCTTCTATATGGCAGTGAATGATAGACAATCTCCTCACAGATGAAGAAGAGACATGAAGCAACAGAAACAAAGAAAAGAGCACTGGACTGTTATGTGATATCTGTCCTCTTATATGACAGTGAATGCTGATAAATCTCCTCATAGATGAAGAGACGAGGTACCGAACAAGGTTTTCTACAGATGGATGCTAACAATACCGTAGACGGAACTCCTATACAACGATATATTTTGAGAATATCTAGAACATGTGAATGACTAGGAACTTATAAGGAAAATAGGAACCCCAAGGAATGCATAAAATCAGGGAAAAAGACAACTAAAATTACTGGGACACATAATAAAGAAAACAAACCCGAACACTCACGGCGAATATTAATGAAAAGCGAAGCAGTGGGTAAAGGATATGGAACTTATTTTGTGCGATTGGTTGACAAAACAAAAAAGAAGAATAGTAAAGTACCGAAAGTTACAAATATTGAAACTTGTGGAGAGCCATGATTGTCCAGCTCCTTACTTCCATTCTAACAGTGTTCAATGGCGTCCAGAGAACATGGAAGTATCAAATTGTAGTAGCAATCTCGAGGTCAGATGATATCTTGCTAAAGGAATTGTTTCAACAGGTATTTTCTTGGCAAATAAAGTCAGCCTAATGTAGTGGACCTCGGGAAAGAACCAGGTGTGAAGCTAGACCAGGATTTCTTGCTTAATTAATTTTTTACGCAGAGTGATAGGACAAAGAACGATATTCTCTATAAGACAGTGGTTCCTATGAGCTAAATACAGAGAAAGTCACATAGAATGACAAGTGAGAGCTCGCCGTGATACGAAAAGGAAGACACACCCGTTCGATTGTTCACCCTGCTCAACACGCCTCATTTCTGCCTCGCTCGTCGGCAGCAGTTGGCTAAAACCAGAGTAATGAGGTTTCGAGGAGCGTGGAATCACCTCTTAATTGTTGTTATTACCAGGTCCACTCTTACCCGGGATGGTAGCACCTGTTAGGGTGCCAACTATGAACAAATAGTTCAAAACAAAAGGTCAAAGCACTATGAAAATATGAAAATATATTTTTATAGCAAAAATACCAGCAATACATTTTTATATAAAAATAACCAGCAATGACTATCTATAGTAAAACTAGCAGCAATACATCAATAAACACGAGAGAACACTTTCATGACATCAATCCATAGAATATTTTACAATTTCTTAAAGAAATCAAACTGTATTCCAAAATATAACTTCAACAATTGCCTCTAGTAATCATGTCCCCATAAACATGTATATGCACAAAATATGAGTGTCATCTACCATGTATTCAATTGATAAAGCAGAATAACATATAACGTACTTTTATTATTACAAAGCTCCTAAGAAAATTAAATTTCAGTATTAAATGACCCATAAGGTGTTGATATGCCGTTAGATGAGCAAGATGCCGTATGGTGGTAAGCAATCCACCCTCCACTGGGCTGCGTTGTTGCTTTTGGAATGGCCCATTAGGAACCGTCTATTTGCAACAGGACTTCGAGAACGCATGTCTCTGTTATGACTTTCACTTCCCTTCTAACAGCGTTTAGCGGTGTCCAGAGATCAAATGGATCAAATGGTGCTTTGTAATGTTCATTGCGAGCGTTGTCTTCATGCATGTCTTTTAGCAGGAGTGATGTAAATCTGGTAGTGACATCTTCCAAAATGTATTCCCCAAGATACACAATTCAGACATCTGACATCAATGGCTTGCCATGACTTACAAATATCGCTCGGCTGTGGTGTTTATGCAAGGAATGTTTAACTACATTATATACTGCCAGAATAGTGTTCGATCTGTTCTGCAGCAGGAATGCGATGTTTATTCCAGCTGAATAATGCCAGCACACATTACACCCGTGCTATTCAACATGCTCTAGATGATATTCGACAATTTCCCTAGACTGGTGAATCATCAGACCTGTTTCCTATATCTGGGACATAATCGGAAGTTACTTGATTTATTCAGATAACACTCCAACTATTTTTTCAGCATTGCGTTAACAGGCGACCAGGTGAGAAATAATATGACGCTATTCAACATCTGTACGATCGTATTAATGCCTGAGTAGAGGCTTGTATTTTATAGTTCGACGAGGAAGGTAAAGTGTGGGGCCTGAGTATTGTTGAGACAACTCTTATATTGGAGTCTGTACATTTATTGATTTGTATATGTAAAGATTTACTTCTATCATGTTATAATACCTGTGTGTTTAATCTTGAGTGAATTGGAAAAAATATTTAGCGTGTTCATGATTTTATTTTCCTTCGGTGTATAACTGCGCTAATGAATTCAGTTTACGGTAGAGTAATTTTCGATCGGCCACGCATCGAAATTAACTGGAGATATTTGTGCCAGAGTGGTAGCAGAAATTTTGAAATCAGTCGTATTGACCGGCTAAGAGACGAAAGACAACGGCGAAAAGCGTCAGCGAATGTTCCTGTTGCTATGTCCCGAAATGGTGCGCAATATGTGGACTTGTACGCAGGCCACTGATAGGGCTGAAGTGTCACTTAAGACGCATACAATAAAGAAAAGACTTTTGTACGGGGCTCTCTCGGGTATAAATACAAGCTAACGAATAACCTCTCAGCTGTCAATGTACCTCATACTACCTTCGAGCGAGTTGCCCTGCATAGAATTAACTGGAGATATTTGTGCCAGTGTGGTATCAAAAATTTCGAAATCAGTCGTATTGACCGGCTAAGAGACGAAAGACAACGGCGAAAAGCGTCAGCGAATGTTCCTGTTGCTATGTCCCGAAATGGTGCGCAATATGTGGACTTGTACGCAGGCCACTAATAGGGCTGAAGTGTCACTTAAGACGCATACAATGAAGAAAAGACTTTTGTACGGGGCTCTCTCGGGTATAAATACAAGCTAACGAATAACCTCTCAGCTGTCAATGTACCTCATACTACCTTCGAGCGAGTTGCCCTGCATAGAATTAACTGGAGATATTTGTGCCAGTGTGGTATCAAAAATTTTGAAATCAGTCGTATTGACCGGCTAAGAGACGAAAGACAACGGCGAAAAGCGTCAGTAAATGTTCCTGTGGTTATGACCCGACACCCTCTCTGTCGCGAAATATGGAGACAGTCACTAGCGGGACCGAAGTGTCACATACGACACAAAAGTAACATTGGATTCAAACAACGATTTTATCCACTAGGATTTTTTTTTTGTATAAACTTAATATCTCTATATTTTTTACCAGAGCTCATATTATAATTTCCTTGTTATTATTGTTTTTCTCTATAAAGCACTATCACAAATTATCCCCGATATTAACAAAAACAGCAGTAACACAATGCAAACATTTACAAATACAGAAAATATAACACATTGTCGTTCATTACGGAATAGTAATACAAGTCGTACTCAGATCTGTTAATGCATTGAGGCCCATAAGGTTAATGCCAAACATTGTTTACAGATTTTCGTAGCAGGCGACAGCAGCAGACTGTTTTGTTGACACGGTCTTGTTCATTTCTCTGACTTTTTTTTTTTTGCATATGCAACCATTCAGGATAAGAAATATATAATATGTTGTTTTATTTTTAGAGTTCGTTAGCCATTTTTTATTGTTAAAACAAAATATAAGAGTACTGAAATATTCTCCTTTATGACATCCAATGCTGGACGATCTCCTCAAAGATGAAGAAGAGGGAGTAAAAAAAATGTGATTCTACAGAAGGATGCTGAGAACACAATTCGCCAAATATGTGAGCAATGACGAAAGATTTAGAGACAATAGAAACAAAATTGACACATACTCAGGAAGCGACAGATGAAATTTCTGCAGCATATAATGAGGAAAGAGGACTTGGAAAAATTAATACTCACAGGACAGATTGACGATAAGAGGGACTGTGGAAAAACCAAGACACAGCCCACCTGGCGAGCTTCACTGAATGGATGATGGAGTAGAGCTTTGGAAAGATGGCAAAAAGACATAAATTATTACGAGCTTTAAAGTACAGGAAATTGTGGAGAGCCATTATCGACAACGTTCTGAATGAACACGGTACATAGAAGAAGACATGCTTACAGTTTCTTTTCTCTCATTTCCCGCTCCTGGAACTCCCTTCCGACTCCATGCTTTTCAGCTAAATTTAATCAGCAAAAATTTAAATGCAATGTCAGTAGCTATCTACTGTCCTCCTGATTACCTTTTTTATCTTTCTGCTCATTATTAATGATTATGTTCCTAATTCTTCAACACTCTATAACTCTTTGCGTCTTAGTGGCTTTACTGCCTTCCTAGGGGGTGATACCGATTAAAGAAAAAGGTAGATATGTCTTTATCTAGGCGAATGCTAGTAGAATTAGACAGGATTGTTTTCCCAACGGCGCCAAATGACATTAGCGGTCGGTAACTAAAATTTAAAAATCTTATCGATTTTTTTGATTTTTTTTATTTATCTTTCTCGTTCGGCCATTTTGCTTTATGTGAGAAAGTTAAGTAAAAAAAAGATGGCTTGCATCTCCACTAATAAATAGAAAAGAAAAAACGATAGAAATGAGAGACTGAGCGTGAGACAGAAAGGGAGAAGGAGAAAGGAAGGAAATACATGGAAATATTGATTTTGTTTCTATCGATTAAGTCATCTGGGAAAGTTTAGAATGGAGCTACTTTTTTTGCGCGCGCGCGGGAAATAAATAAATAAATAAAAAATGCGTGGACGATAGATGGCTAAATTTCGTTGATCCCGGGAGAGAAGTCAGTCAGACAAACTAATGAATAATTTCAGAAACAAATTTGGTTTCCTTCATTACCTTTTTACTTTATTTTATTTTCCCCCCAGAAAACTTGATGTATTACAATTCTATACTGACAGGCTCACGCTTTTACCATGAATTTCCCTCTTTCGTAACACGAACGGACGCATTCTGCTGGATGAAGTATATTAAATTACGTATTCATGGCTGGCTGGCTTTGATTCTATTGCAGAGTGAACTTGTAGATAGTCGGAATATTCAGAAGATTTTTGCATATATAAATTAACTAATCAATAATTTCTCTGGTTTTGGTGGAAAAATTTCAGTTCATATCCAAATTGTTACCCACAAATCCTCGACTAGTAAAATTTCCTCAATGGCGGAAAACATTCTGAAACGTTTTCAAAATATCAACCTAGATTTTTATTAGGGAAATTTATTCAAAATATCCTCTCATTAATGACTGAATAAGCTCATGGCGAATTCTACGACAATAAAATATCCGTAGAAATCCGCCTATCGCATCGTTAAATATTTTAAACATTTCAATAACAATCCATTATTTATGATCTATTGGCAGGGCATAACGGTCGTGCAAACCAACGAAAGGCGGGACAATCATAATAAGATAATAATTGTTCAAATTTCTGCAGATCAGAAAGCGTCAGTTTAAACTGACGCCATTTCGATATGTATTAAAATAACGAAATTCTTTTGAATAATTCAAAATCGTAACTAGTTTTGCACTTTGGGAATGAGGTATAATTAAACCAATAACAGGTGAGAATGTGCACTCCCTCTCATACACCGAAACAGTAATTTCCTAGCAAGATAAACAATAGAATAATCTCCTTTGTTTTGACACTTGCAAAATTAATTTAATGGGGCTGAATTCTATAGCCGCATCCTTACGCCTGAACAAAACATAGAGTAAAACTAAAGTTATCTTTTTTATGAGGAAACATTTGATTGAAAAGTGTAAATAAAAACTCATTGCGTGGAAATGTTATCCAAGGTGAGATTCCCAACCTCCCAAGTTTTTGGCTCCCTTTCATCTCGACTGGGTCAGCTTTATTTATTCCCCATGTCCGTATATATTTTCTCCTTTCCCTCTCCTTTAGCGAGAGAGCCTCTTGATTCTTAGGGCAGAAACAGCGGCCTCTCTTTTTTGAGGTTTGGACGGGTCCTACTAACATCACTTATCCTTTGTTTGTTTTGATATTTAGTTTGTTTTTTTTGGTTTCATCCCCTCTCATTGTAAATCATCCATAGATTTTAATGTATACATTTTTATAATCATCAAATTTTTTACGTCATGGGTTGTGTTTTTGTAGGTTCCCTGAGAGTATGCGGCATTATGGTATATGAAGGATTGATTGGTGTCGGATGAGTTCTTGTGCGAATTTTTAATGAGTGAATGGGTAGTGAATCAGATTAGCTAGATGTTATGGTCCAAGGTAGAACCAAAAAGAACAACACGAACACAAGAGTAGTAAATAACAAAGATATATTACAACAGAAATATAATACAAGAAGTTGAAGGTGTTAGTATTAACTGTCAGTCTGGTTTAGAGTGAACTAATATGTCTTGACTCGTTAGGTCTCAACTCATTCCTCGGTATTTAACAACCCTCCCACATGGGTCGAATGTGGCACAAGGCCGGTTTTATGTTGGCTCCCCGAGCCCGTAGGCTCGGCCAAAAATATGCCCATTTAGAACCCGTATAAACGGGTTCAGGGACTGTATACCTCCCCGGACGACACTTTGCCCTGCGGCAAAGCCTCGTCCGGGTTCCTCTCTGCCAAAGCAGAGAGTTCGACAAGAGTCGGGAACAGTCAGAGACTACGTCTCAACTCATTCCTCGGCCCTCTCTCTCTCTCTCTCTGGGAGGCGCAGTATATATAGAGTCAGGAAGAGTCTATTATCGTTATAGGTAAGTTCCCATAACACTAGGTATAAGATAGTGAGGACCAACCTCAGCCCATTTCCTCATTTTTCGGCCTTGTACCAAAATTGTATATTTTATACAATAAATCTAAAAACAAAAAATTGTGTGGAAATTACAAGACGACAAAAAATCTCCCCTGCATTCGAAAATGATCTTTAAGTAGAAATACCATTGAAAAATTCACGGCTTTTCTGTTTTAATTTTCTTATAAATCTTACTGCTGAAGTTAATGATCGAATAAGCTCATGGCAAGTTCTACGACAATAAAATATCCGCAGGAATCCGCCTATCGCATCGTTAAATATTTGAGCTTAACAACATTAACAACATAAGGTAAATATGAATGATCGTTATTTAAAGACGTAAGGGGGTACAAATGAAAAGATCTGTAATCAACAACTTTTTCTATTTCACTGAAACAGCTGTTAAACATTGATATGTCTTTCCACGTAATCAAAATGGAATAGTTCAGGTACTGGCAGACATTAAATATGTCTACCATCCCTTCTTTCTTTATTTCTTTCTTTCTTTCTTTCTTTCTTTGCTTTTTACTCACTGAAACCAAGTAGCGTCTCTGATATGTCATATCCATGTTTCACGCTGTCAAAACGGAATAGTCCATATTTATGCAAGGTGTAACGGTCGTGTGAAATAAGAAACTAACGAACGAAGAGAGGGACCAGCGGAATTATAATATAGATGAATATATCTTGATAATTGAACCAACATTGTGTATACAAATTTTACTGCGAAAATATTGGCCTTCATAATAAGGATCTGACACACACAGACACACACACACACACACACACACATATATATATATATATATATATATATATATATATATATATATATAAAAGTGAACATAAAAGTCAACACTTAGAGGCGACAGTCTGTTTCTTGCTAGATGCAAACATCGAGCCTGACGATTGCATCTTGCATGAAACAGACTGTAGCCTCTAAATGTTAATTTCTATGTTCACTTTTATATTTACACAGGCTCTATCTCTGATATTGAGCACTTTATCCCATAAATATAGCACACTTTAAGACTATATTTCTTCATATATATATATATATATATATATATATATATATATATATATATATGAGAAAGTAATTCTAATATATTTATTTGTTATAATAAATGTATAGTCTCTTAGTTATTAAAAGTAGGGATAATATTTTAAAATTGAGGGAATAGATTTTAAATATTAAGAATACGACGTACTCATATTCAAACGACCCTTCTGAGAAAATCTTTGTGTATAAAATTAGAAATTAAACAACAAATAAAGATGACAAAAAACTCTGTCAATAACAAAACAGACGACATGCAAAAACGGATGTCATCATTTGTTGAACAGACACGCCTACCCTACCATAACCTAATTTTGAAAGTAGCTTAGGTTTGATACAGAGGTTTTCGATGGAAACGAATACCCTACCACACTTCATTAATAATTAATTAAGTTTCCCGTAACCTTAATGTTGTGGGGCAGACCCTTTTTACACGAGATGGACTCGTCCAAAGTATACTTATATTGACAGAGAGAATACCTGCAGGTTGAGATACGTTGAGTCAGGGTGAGAGATACGGAGGCAGTACACAGGGTGTTCACAGGGAGTTATACGAGAGTTCAGCGAGAGAGATAATTACGGCTTCACTTACAGAGACTTGTACATATACTTTCTACTAACCCGCATTCCTGAACTACTAATATTCACTTCAAGTCTGTATTCTTACGTTTAATACACTTATTTTTCTATCTCAATTACTGGCGATGTTTATTTATTTGTGCAGGATTCCATTCCCGGAATCCACTACACTTAACAACTAATAATATCAAGATTGTTTGTGCTTATAAAGCAAGTAAAATTCAATAAAATTTGTAACATGGTAATTCCTGTGTAGCGATGGAACCATATTTTTAAATTAGCAAATTTATAATATACATACATATATATATATATATATATATATATATATATATATATATATATATATATATATATATGTATATATATATATATACACACACACATATATATATATGTGTGTGTGTGTGTGTGTGTGTGTGTTTTATATTTATTTTTGCTCATGTGAAAATCGGCTTCTTTCTGCAGTTTGAGCCTTCGTTCTGTTTCTTTTTAAAATATTCTTTTCTGTCATCAGACTGATGAATATATGGCAACATTAAGTTTGTTTATTGATGTCTACATCCTCTATACGTCATTGAATGAAGTAGTAAAACCCTTTTGATAACGTAAACAGCGTTCGTCGTTCTAATCTCATCATTAATAGATTCTCCGCAACTTATTTCGCTTCGAAAGCATAAAATGAATTTGTGTGAGAGCCAATAATTAATTTTATTATCTCCATAATTCTACCGCATCTGCATACAGAATTAGAGTAGGATTTTCTTTATTACATTAACTCTTTCCCGTTGATAGAACTTACGATTAGCATCAGAGCTGTTTCAACACGAAGCCACACAGCGAATCAGTGTGGTTACTCATCTTCTGCAACTTTAGCTGTTATCATTCCTTTTTAAACTTTCCTGTTTTCTACAATCTCACAAAATAGCTGCAGTTCTTTTAATCCCCTCAAAGATTAACCAACACTTTCGTACTAAAAAAAAAAGTTTCTGGTTTGTCGCCATCTTGTACATTTGTAAATCATTCACCCGTATATCGGATATTGCTGTCATATCTCGTCTGGTCCTACTGCTATATATTTCAAGATTCTCGACAAAATCCAAAGAAGGGTCTGTAATTTCATCGGTCCTAAACTGGCATCTCGACATCAGTCACTTTTCCTCCACGGTGATGTGGATTTTCTCTGGATTTTCTACAAAATATTTTCATAGCATTCTTTCTAAAGATCTCTTCTCGTTAGTAATTCGGCAGTATTGATTTAAGCGTACTAGATTGGCAAGTAGGTTTCTTCGTTTTACTTTTGAAATAGCTAGATGTACCCGTAAGTTCTATTCTCATAGTTTATTTTCTTGTACCTCTTACCTGTGGAACTGACTTCCCATTTCTTGCTTCCTCGCCATTTAAAATCTCCAAGAAATTAAATGCAATGTCAATCGACTTCTTGTCTTCTTGAATTCTGATTTGTTTTTTTTGTTTTTAATTTGTCCTTTCTTCTCACAAATGTCTTCATATTCTCTTCCACTCCCAGTGACCACTTGCGCCTTAGTGGCATTATCGCCTTGGTTAGGATGAAATGATTTTATAAAAGTTTTTTTTACGGGAAATGATGGAATTGTAGAGTGTTGGGATAGTCCAGATACCGTGGACACCCCCCAAAATACTAAATGAATCGTTCGTAGCAAGATTGGCAAATCGGGTCCGTTGACACAGAGTCGACCAATCAGGTCGGTTGATACATGTTCCCGCCAAGGCGCGAACTTCGAAACGGAATGGAACGCGCTGTTTCTTAGAAACGATAGTTTGCACGAAGATCCGAACCGATAAACACACGTTTCATGAGGCATCCCTCACCTGGCTGGTGATAGGTGGGGCCCTCTGGGTCGCCAAAAGACTGCGCAGCGGGTTTGGAGAAATATCCAAACTGCCGACGCTGTGATGGGGAAGTCGAGACCCTTGGTCACGTCTTCTTTCATTGCAAGTTGGTAGCACCATTGTGTAAGTTTGTTGAAGGCCTCATGGTTCGCATGTTGCAGGGAAAGTTTTTTGTCCTTGAAGCCGCTTCTGTTTGTAGCAATGTGGCCCCGCCGTTAACGAAGTCTGAACTTTATGTGTTCCACTGCTTGCTAGGAGTTATGAGAGTCGTGATTTGGGCGACACGTCAGAAGGGATTCTATGGAGGTGAGAAGTTCACCTCTTCCCAACTAATCTTGTACTTTAAGCATCAACTTAAAGTCAAGATTAGGACGGAAAGGCGGCGACTCTCTTCATCAGAATTCGGCAAGAGGTGGGTAAATCTTGCGCGAATGTGTAGAGTGAGAGGAGCTGACCTAGAGTGGCACTTTGATGTCGGTTAGGTACAGGATTTTGTCCCTCATGGGTTGAACAGAGGCAACCCGTCCCAATATTAGGCTAGTTTAGGGTTATTTTGAATCTTTAGTTTCTCGTTAACTTAGCTAGGGTATGTATGCTCATTGCCCCCCTTTTATTTCTGTCCTTATTTTTCTTTGGTTTAATTCCCCATACCCTCCCTCGTTAGGTGGCCAGTGACGTCAGTTCTCTGGTAGTTGCGGGATGACTTTCGTTTCGTGTGTGTGGTTTTTTCTTATTTGTTATTGTGTCTAAATGAGTGTGTGTCTGTGTGAGTGATTTTGGACGGATGACTGTTTTTTATACTTTTATAATCTCGCAATGTTTTTCGTCCAGTTAATTGATGTTTCTGTCACATTTAGGTATTGTGGGGGGTTTTATTACTAACCTTATTTTTGTTTTGTTTTTCTTGTAAATATTTAATTCCTATTGTAAATATTCATTGGGGTTTTTCCCTCCCCCCACAGACTTTGAAATGTACATACGGGGACTAGTTAGAATTTCATAGAGAATTTGATGAATTATGGTGGATGTAGTAAGAAAGGTATGGAAGAATGTGTTGTTTTGGTGCTAGGACTATTGTTGGTATGTGTGGGTCAGTGTTTGTGACTAGCTAAGTTTTAATTTAAGACAGATGATGACCGTCCTTCCCCAATCCCCCTTTTGGCCTTGTGCCACATTTTGTATATTTTATATGCAAATAAATATTGATAAACACACGTTTCGTCGATCTGCGAATGTCTCTCCGAATCTGTCTCTATGAAACTCAGCTAACCTGGATAAGCAAACTCATCGAAAGACGCTTGAGCTAATATTATATAAAGTTGACTTCTTCCTGTTCAACTATCACCAAAGAAATATTGCCTCAAATCACTTAAAGGTACGAATTATCTTTTTCCTTTAATTGCACACACACACACATCTTTTACGAACAATTAACTTCAACCGAATCGACCTGATACGAACGAACTATTACACACACTCATACATATATTCAGTACGAACATTCAACTTCAGCTGAATCGACCTGATACGAACTCTCTCTCTCTCTCTCACACACACACACATATTATACACAAGCTATTATAAATCACAAACTTGTATATAATATGTATAATAATTATTCAAGTTGTTTTCTCATTCAGTAAATTGTTCTTGTTTTGGTGTTGCATAATTTTGCACGACTTCTTTTTTTAAAAATTGTTTGTAGAAAAAAGTAACACGCAAATTACCAGGCCTCATGATTAAACCCTGTGTATTCATTGATTATTACATAAATTCATTGACGATTCCACTACAAGAGATAGTTCTTTGTTCAATGTGTTTATGATGTTTGTTCGATGTTTTCTGCGAATTTGTATTCATTTGGTCTTTCGAAACATAACAGCATATTGTATATACTCGGGAAAATGACGACCCGAATATAAGCCCGTCTAAATATAAGCCGATCTCACTATTTTACATCTGAAAAATGAACAAAAATTTAAACCCCGTTTCTAAGCCGAGACAGAAATACGTTTTCGAAATTCCCCGATTGGAGAATATTTCTAATTTTGATATTTAAAATGTTTTAAGTGTCATTTAATGTACAGTTTGTTTTAAAACTCCATTATACAGTGAATTTTTTTATCATTTCATCTGTTTTATAAAGTTTCAGCAAGTTTCTCGAATTTTTGTTTACTTCCTTTTAGCAGACGACAATAACGCCATCTTGCAAATCGAATGAAAAGCGTGCTTTAAAAACGTGGAATCCTTTTAATGTTATGGAAGTAGATTTTTATGTCCATGTATATTACAATGGGAAAATAATAATGTGTACGGAAAAATAAATGTAATATAAAACATTCACAGAATAATTAAAGATAGAAATGTTTAATTCACAATATTTTCAATTTAAAATCGTTCAAAACCTGAGACACCAGTTTCCAAAAAGGTTTTACCATTCTTTGTGGGTAATTTTCTCACCATGATCCCAATCAAGTAAATCGCTATCATTAGATTAATTAAGAAACCTACCACTTGCATGATGGGAGTGCTAAAATTATTTGGTAAAATGCTTCTAACATCTAAGAAAAACGGTATTTATTGTAATGGAGTCACTAGTTATAACGGCGTTTTGTTGATTTTTGCCTGCTTTTTTTAAACTTAAATTTTAAAGTTAAGCCAACCCTTCATTTTATCATCGATTTCTTGTCTAATTTTTCGGCTCAGACTTTCAGGTAAATGTAAAAATTATTGAGAAATGTATGTATCCAGCACTTCTCTACCCTACAACTATGAGTCTGAATTTTAGAACTTGTATCTGGAAAAATAATTTTTACCTAAAAGAAAAACAAATATTAATACAATATTCACTCGCTTCAAGAGTAGACTCAGATAGGTTCGCCTATCGCCCGGTTCCCACATCTCCCCGATTTTTTGAACAGGAGTAGACGTTTATCCCTTGTTCTTTGTTTAGGATTGGGTTTCCGGTTCCTTCTAAAAGCTATTCTTTCTCTTTCTCTTTCAGTAGCCCTTGAGTCTCAGTGATATTATCACCTTGCTTGGGGTGAATTAGTGAAAAATAATCTTTTTTTTTTCTTAAAATTCAAAACGTTTCTTTTAAATAACGCATTGATAAGCTGTATATAAAACAAATCCTTCAATACCATCTTGTGTATTAGGGCAGGTTGATGTTTCACTTTTTTTAGAAAATCAACATGGCACTCGGTGTAAAAGAAGGGATTTGATAAGATAACTAACACCAAAACTTAGATTCATAGCGTTTACCAATTTTTGAGTATGTATATCGTCGAAAAAATGTACAGAAACACCTAATTCCGCAGATTTTTTTTTTTCAAGAATAAATCCAAATAATGTTGATATTTTTGTATTAAATACATTGAATTGAAAATATATCCAAACCAGAAATCTAATTATGAACCATCACAAGCAAAATATTCATTTTTTACTATGTTCGAATTTTAAAAGCTGTGTAAAAAAAATTGTAAAACATTATAATAAAAAATTTGATTAGTTGTTAGATCATTATTACTAAAAACAAAAAAATAGATAAAAGTGGATATAAAGCTATAATACTGCTGGGCACAAATTGTAAGACAAAATGTTTGAAATTTGCATTGTTTATTGAAAATCACACTAAAGCTACTGAACTGTATAACATATTACATCATAATATAGTTAGGTTGTTCAGTATAACGTTCCTTTGAAGTAAATGAAAGTCTTATTTGATGGCACAATAATTTAATAATAATATGCTTGTGCCTTGCATCCTGTCCATTATAAGATTTGTAAAGCTTCACTAAATAATAAATTTTATAAGGCTGTGCTATAAGTCTGTGTTAGAAATTGCAACGCTGGGATTTTGAACCTAAACGCAATCTTTAAACTCGTCTCTTCAAAAAACGGTAAAAAAATATTTTCTGCCATCATTTAACACGTCAAACCCCAACTTTCAAATTGAGTTGCAACACCAGGCTTCCAAAATCGACCTGAGTATACACGGTAGCTTTATTAGAATGAGTGCTCTAAACGGATTTACTAAGCGTATCTTAGATGCCACAAGGACAAAAGCACGGAGCACCCAGTGAGGCTCGAACTCATTAGTCAGTCGTAATTTATCTATCGAGACAAACTTGGTAACCAGTACACCACGTCAAAGCACAGAATCAATTCTCTTATATGGTGTATCAAAACGTGGTTGTATTACAAATAGAAAAGTTGTAAGGTGTGCCTTAATATCATTCTATATCGATAAACTTCATTTTCATTTAATTACACATCAATCAAAATCCTATCTAAACTGTTTGAATCAAAGAACACTATCATCTACTCCTTATTTTTTTTAAATAAAACGAAAATAAAAAAATATCAAGTTTGTTTATTTCAAAAGATCATTATTCATTCCAGTTATTCTGATTTACTGTTTGATACAACTCTTTATCAGTTCACCCCGAGCAAGGCGATAATGCCACTAAGACGCAAGTGGGCTACTCGGAGGGAAATAGAATGAAAAGAGACTTTAGAGTGAATGGGAAAACCCATTCTAAAGAAGAAACTAAGGATAAATCCCGAGTAAACTGAACCGGTATCTGCCTTTTTTGCAAACTCAAACAATCTTTTTCGTAAACTGAACCGGTATGTGCCTTTTTGGTAAACTGAACCGGTGTCTGCCTTTTTTGAAAACTGAATCGGTGTCTGCCTTTTTTGAAAACTGAACCGGTGTCTGCCTTTTTTTGCAAACTGAACCGGTGTCTGCCTTTTTTGAAAGCTGACCCGGTGTCTGCCTTTTTTTGCAAACTGAACCGGTGTCTGCCTTTTTTGAAAACTGAACCGGTGTCTGCCTTTTTTGAAAACTGAACCGGTGTCTGCCTCTTATTTCATAATTCATTTAAATATCTTTTTTTTTTTGCAAACTGAACTCGTGTCTACCTTTTTTGCAAACTCAACTCGTGTCTACCTTTTTTGCAAACTCAACCTGTGTCTACCTTTTTTGCAAACTCAACCTGTGTCTACCTTTTTTGCAAACTCAACCTGTGTCTACCTTTTTTGCAAACTCAACCTGTGTCTACCTTTTTTGCAAACTCAACCTGTGTCTACCTTTTTTGCAAACTCAACCTGTGTCTACTTTTTTTTTACTTTAATGTAAACTGGACCTAAGCCTACTTATTTTGATTTTAGCGTCAACCATATTTTGGCGTAACTATTTCATAATTCATTTAAATATCTTTACTATATTCGATACTCCATAAGCCAAAAAGTGTGGATATGTTTTCAAATCTACCAACCAAACCTAATATAACAATAGCGTTATCTTTGCTTACACTTGGCATAATTACTGCCTTCCTTTCTTGGAAACAGGCTGATCGTTCCAGTTTTTGTCGTTAAGGATATAATCCTGTGGAGATTTATCTGCAATATAAGAGAAAATAGTATAACTATTGCAGCAAGAACAAAAGATCCAAACAAAGTGGTCTCCGACTCCTTTGAGACGCAAGCACAAATTAAATACGTTGACTCTTTTAGGAAGCTGCTAAAATGGATAAGATAACGCATAGAAAAGAAAGAGCGACGTTTATCTCTCTTTTTCATATTTACCATCTCTTCTTGTTATGACTGAGTTACTATCTCGGAATTTATTATGAAGCTTGAAGCTGTAATTTAGTCGCTGTATAAATAAAACTCTACAGGTAAATGCTTCACATAGACACTCAGGAGAACAGAAGGCGGCCTTTATTTTATTTAGAAATTATGATAAGGCAACATTATTGATTGTGAAAAAAAACCCTGAAGCAGACACCTGCACCAAATACATCATTCATTATTCTCTTTGCAGAAAGCGATAGCAGTAGTAGGCATCCGTTTATCTCGTGAAGTAAAAGTAGCGCCTTGTTTAGCCAAAATTCAGTCTTTTGGTGGTGAGCCTGGAGTGACGTCTCCAGGGAGCAGGCCTGGGTGATGTTATATGGAGGCCGTGCACTTCCAAAAAACTATTGGCCCATTCTTGGTGGTATTGAAAAGATCCAAAGGACTACAGAACATTACTGTAATGAAAACAGGACAAGAGATTCTGTCTAGTAATCTTTTATTCAATTAAGAATCTTACTTCCCGTCTACTTGACAAGCGGAAATGTACAGCTTTTATAGCTTGGAATATCAAAGGGGAGATAATACATATTCACAACAATTACATTTGGGAACAGCATGGGTGCAGGAGTTGCCCGAAAGTTGTCAATGTTGACAACCAACCACTTTCGCGGCTTCACTCCTGTTTTTTTTCTGTCTGGATTTACTTCCATAAATTTTTCCGTGTTTGGATATGACCGAAAGGCAGCGGAGACTTAAAATCCTTCCTCTACATGAACTGCCTTTCTGAGCTATTGAGCTCCATCTACCCGAAGCAGCTGGTTATGAGGCACCAGTTGTCCGCTTTCGCTCATTCTCCGGCTTGAAGCTGGTACTTAATTGTCAGAGGCTATTTGAGACGCAAGTCACGGAAGCCTTTTTTAGACACTGGGAACATGTCCCCACTATCACTCCCGACTATGACAGCCTTTGCAACATATATAATATCCGTATACATATTATATACATATTTTAGATGCTCCAAAAAACTTAGCGTTTTTTTTTATATATAAAACGTTAGATAAACAAAAACACTAGGAAGCAAGTCAAATGACGAAATAGTACATAAATAAACACAGATATCGAAAAAAATGTTCTTTATTTTTACTAATGTTCACCTAATACAAGGCCCAAGAGACACACAATATAGATGGTTTGTTGCAACCTAGGGAAGGTTACTGAATAGAATAATCACACGAAGGTTGGTAATGAATGATAATACTTAGGACACGGACAACACATGCAACATTCGCCAGCGGTACGTAGAAGTAGTCAACTGCTAGAAGTGATGTTTGTTTGTTTGTTTGGGGTTTTATGGCATATCAACCACTATGGGTCATTTAATGCCAGATCCAGTATTTACTAGATATATCAAAAACGTATAGCTGGCAACATCATTGTTTAATTTTTTTTCTTCTACTGATTGACCCTAAGCCACTGCTTTCCATCACATTTCAGGGGTAAGGTGTTAGTATATTTAGTGTAGGGTTTGGGTGGGAAAGTTAATTTAAAGTTGTAGTTGTTTTGGGATGGGTTAGATGTGATGGGGCATGACATGACCAGCCGATTGATCGGATCGACGGCCTTTTGGTTGGACGTAGTTTATCATCATACCCAGGACGCAGATGTAGTTTATCGTCATACGCAGGACGCGGATGCAGTTTATCGTCATACGCTAGAAGTGAATTTCACAATGAATCTACCAACTGCCCCACGCGGTCAGATGTGGCACAAGGCCAAATTTAATGCCCGTGGGATCGGCCAAATATTTCCCCGTAGATCCAGTGTAAAATGGGGTCGGGTATCTGGTTCCTGAGACGAGACTCTGCCCTTCGACATAGCCTCGTCTGGGGTTCCTCTCTGCCCGGAGCCAAAGAGTTTGATCATCACAGCTGGAGACGAATATCCAACATACAGTATTTAGTATAGTGTTTATGTAAATGGAGACATACCCATTATCGCCCGTAGGTATGCTACAACAGTGTTACTGGATGGTGTCGTATGTGTATGAGAAAGGGCGAGAAGTTAAGTTCTTGAGACTATGCAGGAAAAACAACAGCTAATTCTAGGCTTGAAGAGGTCAAAACTTAATTAGTGAATGACATTCTTGAGAGCAGGCGAAGATGTTAGAAGTATAAAGTGGAAGTATAACAAAAGAATAAACAAAAAAATAAAAAATAAAAATAAAATATAAAAACAGAAAATAAAAACCAAAAAGTAGCTGAAACAAAAAATGAAAATATAAAACTGGATTTAAGCCGAAAGTCATTATTCATAACAAACAATAAAATAATTTATACTGCCTTTTTGACAGTACTAAAACCTAAACAATCAATTGATAGTTCGTTTTCTAAGCATCTTCTGTTCAATTAATATCAATTTTATTTTCCTTTAAGGGCAGCTATTCAATACTCATTGAAATGATAGTTTGTCGCGTATCCGCAACTATTTGGGGGTTGTTCAAATTCTAGCTGAGCTTGACGTTACTGTATTTTTGCGCACAGTAAACAGGTCTCTTCTCTCATTTTTTTTTTTCACTGCCCGGACAAGTCACGCCCACGTTGTGCCTTACTTCACGTCTCAGTCAATTTGCGCACACATAAAAAAAAAATCTAGAAAAATCTCGCTGTACGTTCACCAGGGAATGGATGGGGAAAACTAGCGTCACGTCAAGAAATAAAAACACGAATCCTGTTTTCAATAAGCTGGTTGTTTATCCATTGGCAGAATTTCGAGACGAACATAGTATTCTCACCGTGGGCAGGGTTATATCGGTCTCAACGAGGTCACTTCACTTCTTTCTACTTGCGTCGTGCGCCTGCCGCCTATGACAGCTCCTCTCTCCACCGTTCTTACCGGGACTCTACCTATATAAAACTGCAAGCGGAGTTTTAAAACTTCCGATTTGTTGGCACTTGTTCCCAAAAGTTTTTTGTTGTTTTTTTATTATTTAGAAAAAAACTCTCGATACTTCAGATAACATCGTTTCTGACCCAATTTATTTCACTTGCACAAAGCGTTGAGGTTAATTCTTCTTGCCCTGTCCATTTCTCAGACATCTACTGCATTACAAACATCCTACAATTATTTTATAAAAGCCATGTTAGTCCAAAAGATGATCTGCATAGATTCTTTAAAAAAATATGCATGGGAAAGATTGTAGGGTGGTTTCCTGTTGATTTTACCATGGTTCTATTCGGACCGAGTCTTCTTAAGAGCTGCTGCTGCTGCTTTGCGCAACAGACTCCCGAATGCATGCTTCCCCGATCACTACAATCTTAACCTCTTGAAGTCAAGGATCCTACTGTCGGAGTTATTTCCTCCTAAATTTTGAAACTACCAATTGCGAGAGCTATCGATTTACTATACATACTTGACTAAACCCTGCCTCGTTATCTTTTTTTTAATATCATTTTTCAGCGGATACTACAACAATGTAAACTCTCGCAGAAGAAAGCGTTCCCCCTTGTAGGAAACGCCATGAACATTACACACACTCACATACATGTACGTACGAACATTAACATTCATTCACACATATTTTGAGACACAAACTTCCCTCACGTACATATTAATGTCTTTGTCCTTTGTAAACTCTTTTTTGTTAATACACATAATTGTTTACATATATATATATATATATATATATGTCTTTGTTATTTTTCTTTTACATTTCTTTTGGTGGACTCATTCCGATTTTGACATATTTCAGGAAATACACGTATTCATGCACAACGCGTACAAACACCAGGCCCGCTACACTACACATCCTCAAAACCAGCACTTAATTACGTACAGACAAAAACTTCATTTAATAATACTCTACCTTTAGTGGCGTTTGTGCCTTATAGTTGGTGAAGAAAATTTGGTAAAAAAAAAAAATGATGAAACTCAACGCACAAAATCTGAAAATAAAGACATGGTTGAAGAAAGGACGGCCAACTTCGCAACAAATTTATAAAATAAAAATGAAAAATCTTATCCAGGACTTACATATAGTAATCAACTGATTTCATTTCACTGGCAAGGCCTTTACACTGAAAAAACATTAATAATGTCCGCGTATCTGGCCCACGCGGTGATGTGGCGGGAAATAATAGCACCCCACCCAACTCACAAGGAAATACATACTTCTCGACACCTTAACGTATTAGGAGCTGACTGTTCTTTCTACCTGAGCAGCTGACGGTATAGAGGCATACATTTACGTCCATATCTCACCAACAACACCTGCCCAGGAGTGTGGCGAGGATATTTATTGGGGGATCACGTGCGCTTTGTCCTTTTTATCCTATCGTCTTGCATGGGTATCTCCCGTGTCTCGCTCAGAGATTTTAATGCCCTCAGAACAAGTGGAGGCGTTGTGCAACATTGTACACTATTAGGAACAACAGGTCTCCAATCGCCATCTTGTGCAGATAAAAATATACCTGAGCTGGAGCAAGTTTTAACATCAGTCAACTAGCCGAGCTTCTGTTGCGTCATTTTCAAATATTTATAACTCGAATGCAAATGAGAACGCCCAACTCTCTGGACAGGACGCCATTTTTCCTTTTCGTCTCTGTATCATGTCCCAGTATCATTCAGAGACGCTGCTAGAAAGGGTAATCCAAGCCATTCCTCTGATGTTCAAACCACAGCCGATATATTCCGACTTGACTCATGGATACGTGGCCGTTTATTGCATCAAAGAAACCCCTGACCTGACCTTTGACATCAGTCTGGGTTACCCTAAACACCCTACTATCACAAAACTGGCTGCATATATCTTCTTGAAGGAACAGCGATTAGGAGAGATAGAGAAGAGACAAGTTTTGCTAAGAGCTTCATATGATAGAAAGTTGTGGAGAGCCATGATCGCCCACGTCCTGGCCGGATATGGCTCATAGAAGAATGTGCTTTGTATAAATGGTTGACAGAACAGCGATTTGGGGAGATAAAGAAAAGAAAAGATTTTCTAAAATCTACATAAGATAGGAAACTGTGGAGAGCCATGATCACCCACGTCCTGAATTGATATGGCTCATTGAAGAACGCGCTTGTGTAAATAGTTGACAGAACAGCGATTTGGATAGATAGAGAAAAGACAAGATTTTCTTAGAGCGGCATATGATAGGAAATTGTGGAGAGCCATGATCGTCCACGTCCTGAACGGATAGCAAGTTTTGGCTTTTTTCTATCTCTCCTAATCACTGTTCAGTCAACCATTTACACAAGCGCGTTTTTCTGTGAGCCATGTTCTTTTAGGACGTGGGCGATCATGGCTCTCCACAATTTCCTATCCTAGGTAGATTTTTAGAAGATTTTGTCTTTTTTCTGTCTCTCCTAATCGCTGTTCTGTCAACCATTTATGCGAGCGCGTTCTTCTGTGCCATATTTGTTCAGGACTTGGACGATCATGGCTCTCCACAGTTTCTTATCCTTTGCAGCGCTTATTAAAATTTGATTTTTTTCACTATGTCTCCTAATGTTTGTACTGCCAACCATTTACACAAACTCGTTCTTCTTCTTTCTTTCATATGCTATGTCTTTTCAGTACGTGGTTGACCATGGCTCTCCACAATTTCCTATTCGGTGTCGCTCTTAGTAAATGTCCTTTTGCTATCGCTCCTAATCGTTGTCCTGTCAAGCATTTACACGAGCTCGTTCTATGAGCCATGACCTGGACGATCATGGCTCTCCACAATTTCCTATCCTTTGTAGCTCTAAGTAAATTTTGTCCTTTTGCAATCTCTTCTAATCCCTGCCCTGACAATCATTTACACAAGCTTTTTCTTTTATGCGCCGTGTCAATTTAGCACGTGGATAATCATGGCTCTCCACAACTTCCTATCATAGGTAGCTCTAAGTAATTTCTGTCTTTCAGCCAAGCATTTACACAACATGCTCGGTAGTTAGGTTATACGTTGTTTTCCCCTTATTCTCCTCGCCTCTTATCGGTCTTGTGAGTATCAGATTTTCAAAACACTCTTTCCTCTTTATTTGCTCTAGAAATTCCAACTTTCTCTTTCTGGCGTTAAGTATAAGTTAACATTGTTTCGATTTTCTCTAAAACTTCATAATTGCCCACATGTTCAGTCCACGATATTCTCAGCATCCTTCTGTAGAACCACTTGCTTCTTACGGTCACATCAAGTTGAAACACCGGTTTTCGTAAGATCACTGAAGTTAAGCAACGTCGAGTCTGGTCAGTACCTAGTTGGGTGAACACATGAGAATACCAAGTGCTGAAAGCCTTGGTGCGCGGGTGTTGAAAAGGACAGCCGAGTTTCAACCCTCGTTGACTTCGTTATATTCCCTTACACGCAAAGACCCTTGGGAAGGAATTCGACAGTAATTAGAATAATACAAAGTTTGACGATTGCCTCAAAAATACAATTCATTCTGTAGTAAGACAGTCAAAATTATTACTCTTATAAAAATATTCAATACAGACATACATCTTTATGTGTGATTGTTTAAAATTTACTATATTCATGGGGAAGATTGTCGGAGATAAAATGTTTACAGATAAAATATATAAACATTCAAATAACAGGTGGTTGGAAAATCGCGAGGGTCGGAAGAAGGTCCAACGACGTAGATTTATTTATTTTACGGCTTATCAACCTTTTGCAGGTTATTTAAAGCCGAAAATATTTTTAGGCTGTAACATTTTTTTTGGGGGGGGGATAATAATGATTTACGGATAAAAGTTCAACTGATTATCCCATAGCTGGGGAGAAAGTGTGAATTCATACCGTTTCCAAGGGCATTGGCGTGTAAGTGAATATAACGAACCCGACTGGAATTGGAGCTCGTCTCTCCGTTGTCTAACTCCGAGCGGTTATTCATCATACAGGCCGCATATCCAAACCTGCAGTATCTGGTATTCCCAAAGGAATCACCAATCTAGTTATTGTCTAAGCTCGATATGCGCTCAACTTTGGTAATTGAACGAGAACCGGTGATTAAACGTGATACGGCCCTAACACAAAACGACAGAATGCCAGGTTACAATTTTTATCATTTTGTTTTGCTTTTCGGTCACATTAAAATCCAGATTATCATAAAACCACTTATCCTTTGTAATTAAGAAGGATCAATTGGTCACTTGTACAGTGTCATGTGACTAGCAAAAAGTGGATTCGTCTAAGTTGGCTTAATGATTTTTTTTTAATTGGCTTTATTGGTATTTTACATGTCAAACTTTTCGGATTATTCAGTACTGAAATCAGTGCTATTGGAATATTTAAGCATTTACTTCGTTCGGTTATAGATAAATATGGGTCGTTTATATTTGAGCTAATAAAAATGTCATTGCTTTTGGGATAGGTCTTTCTTATTTGAGTCTGTAGACATTTTCTTTACTCTGGAATAGGTAAATATTGGTCGTTTATATTTGAATCTATAAAAATTTAATTGGTTTGGGGTTAGCTAATTATTAGTCATTTATATTTGAGTCAAAAAGCTTTTGATAAGTAAATATTGGTCGTTCATATTTAAATACATAAGCATTTATTTGGTTAGGTTATAGTTAAATATTGGTCAGTTATATTTGAGTCTATCAGCATTTACATGATTCAGGGATAAGTAAATATTAATTGTTTTTATTTGGGTCTATAAAGTATTTATTTGGTTAGGTTATAGTTAAATATTGGTCGTTAATATTTGAGTCCATGAACATTTATTTGGTTCGAGGAGAGATTAAATATTAGTTGTTTATAGTTGAGTCTCGAAATATTGACCCTATTTACAAATGCCGTATTGTCTGCAGTTGTTGGCTTTGGCGTTGGCGTGTTCTGCAGGAAGACCGGCATTATTTTAGTCATATTTACTTATAAAGACATCCGTCTGAACAATGTAAATAATTACAGATCCTGAAGAAGGCCGGAGCGTACAACGGCTCTCTAGTTAACTGATGGATGTTTTAAACGTACATTCTTTTAAAAATAAAACGTTCTGAAATCAATATCTCAAGAAAATTACCCCCCCAAACCCCAACAGATTAAAATAAAATTAAAATCTCAGCATCAAAAGCTCAACTATACCCTTCAGCTTACGTTTTGGCTGATTTGTTTTTTTACGTCTTATCAACCTTTTGCAAGTTATTTAAAACGATTAAATATTTTTGGAACGTAATAATTTTTTGAGATAATGATTATATTACTCATATAAGTCATACTTTTTAACCCATAACTGAGGGAGAAGATATGGATTCGTAGCCTTACCAATGATATGCGTTCGTAAGTGAATATAACGAACCCGGCTAGATTTAGAAATCGGCTCTTTGATTTTCAATTTCAAGACCATATCCATTACACTACTCGCACATCCAATTGTACATCTCCTGGTGTTCCAAAGCAGTCACCCATCTAAATACTAACCAGAATCGACGTTGCTTAACTTCGGTGATTAACTGTACGACTGAGATCTTTAATTACTATCAATACGGCTGATACAATATGGGATCAGAATATTGATGTAATCTGTTACAAACACAAATTTCAATGATTCTCCGACAGCTGAAAGCAAATGACAAAAATGACAAAAATGATTGTCATAGAATGTCGGTTCTTATTCGTTCTTGCTGAATCAATCCTTCACATGGAAGGACTGAGAACGGAAGAAGAAGAAGACTTTAGAATGAACCAGAAACCCAATTCTAAACAATAAAATAAAGGATAAACATCTACTTCCAGTCAAAAAACTGGGGAGGAGTGTGAACAGGGCGAAAGGTGAACCTATCTACTTTCTATTGATGAAAACGAAAGTAAAAGCAAACAAATAGTAAATAAAACTTCAGATTTTAGGCGGAGATGTTAGAAGTATAGATTTGAAATCGACTTTAGAAGGAACAAGAAACAAGGTCCTGTTCAAATGACCGGGGAGGTGTGTGAACCGGGCAAGAGGTGAATGTATATATTCCTTTTTAATCAGTATCTATTGCACGTCAATGTTTGCTTTATAGGAGGCACGGTGGAGTAATGGATAACGGCTTGGATTGAGGAATCGGAGAGCCGAGTTCGAATTCCAGTCGATTCCATTACATTCACTTACGTGCTAATACCCTTGGGAAAGGTGTGAATCCTCTTCTTCTCCCTCCAACTATGGGTAAATAGCAGGGCAGACTGGGTTCTATAGCCTTGGATGGCAACTGGTCTAGGAGAAAGACAACTCTGAATTCAAAACCTGCGGAGGGTTGTTTGGGGACCGTGTGGCATCCGTTGCACCAGGTCCCTGTATTCGTCCCTCCAAAAAGTGTGGATGGCCCTGCACAAAGCCTTCACCACTATAATCAAATCCTGTGTGGCTGTCGGGCTTTCAGTTTCTGGGAACTGATCTGTCTGACCCTCATACGTCGAGTTCGACGGGAGAGCTATAAAAAAAAAAGTTTGCTTTATATAAAACTGAGTTTGTTTCTGTAGCTCTATTTACTTTAGTAAATGTATTACTGATATAATTTATTATGTTTTAATAAGACCAGCAAACCTCATCAATCCATAGATTCAGCAAGAACGAATAAGAACCGACATTCTATGACAATAATCGACGGATATTGCACAGAAACCAAAACAAAGGACACATGACAATGGCCAGAGGGTACTTGGCCGAAACGTTGTCTGTATAATAACTCCTATAAAAACCAAGATCAGATCAACAGTTCCAGATAATTACAGTATGCCCTGAAGTAAGGTTTATTTTAGTAACAACAAGACTTATCAAATAAAGTCTGACAATATATCCACGACTTCAGTCGTCATTTTTGTCATTTGCTTTCAGCTGTCGGAGAATCATTGAAATTTGTGTTTGTAACAGATTACATGTTTTTAATGGTATTATTTCCGTGCTTGGGGTGATTTGGTTAAGTAAAAATATATATGCTAAATCGGATTTTACCACACGAATCTATTTTCACAAGTAGATTGGTATTAACAGACTGATGTTGGTAAAACCGACTGATTTTGGTAAATCTTTCGTAATATGCTTATATATATAAATATAATATAATAGCATCATCCACTTGCAAAAAAAGGCTAAAAATAATGGAAGCCTTACTTATAAAATTAAACAAACCAACCCTTAATAATATTAACTTTGAACATGGACATAATATCTTGACCGTGTTTTGAAACAAAAAAAAATGAATCACTTTATAAAACACACACAAACTATTTCTAATTCTAACAGTTGAAATACAATCCTTGATAATGGCTAAAAGTATAGCCGAAAGCGCTCGGAAAAGAACATTCGGACAATTTTTATATAATTTATCCTCTGAAAAGAACAACTTTATTAGATCGCACGAGAAATTATATAAAAAACTAAATAAAAGCACCTTGTCAGTCGTTTTTAATGAAATGTGCTTGAAAGAAGGATTGCTGCCTAAATACACAAATATATATATATATATATATATATATATATATATATATATATATATATATATATATATTTGTGTATTTAGGCAGCAATCCTTCTTTAGTTTTTAATGAAATGTGCTTGAAAGAAGGATTGCTGCCTAAATACACAAATATATATATATATATATATATTTGTGTATTTAGGCAGCAATCCTTCTTTCAAGCACATTTCATTAAAAACTACTGACATATATATATATATATATATATATATATATATATATATATATATATATATATATATATATATATATATATATGATTCTACTTATAATATTAAACATTTTAACACTTTATAAAGTACTTTATCTACCCAGTGGATAAAAGCGTTGGTTGGGTTCAGTGACTTTACCAAAAGAGTTTGGAGTTCAATACCTAGCTACTGCAGTGGTGAAAAAAAACTTGGAGAGTTGAGTTAAAAGGAGATAACTGACATATATGGAAGTGACATAGAACTAGAACAATATACCCCGGTGGACGAAATAAAAATGTCGGTTCAAAATACCAATCACCTGAAGAAGGCCGGAGTGTACAACGGTCGAAACATTTTGAACATGTCAATAAAGACAACAATGTAAATAAGTACAATACCTCATCTTAGAAATATAGACAGTTACTGAAGAAGGCCGGAGTGTACAACGGTCGAAACATTTTGAACATGTCAATAAAGACAACAATGTAAATAATTACAATACCTCATCTCAGAAATATAGACAGTTACTGAAGAAGGCCGGAGCGTAAAACGTCCGAAACGTCGTGAACATGATAATAACTATGAAGACAATAGTGCAGACAATGTAAATAATTACAATATTTCATCTTGGAAATATAGACACTTTTTAATAATTGTCAGTTTTTATTATGTAAAAAATGTTTTCTCGCACTTCGCACCTGTGGAGCTCCCTTTCTTTTACTTGCTTCCCTGATAACTATAACTTATATAACTTCAGTTCATCTTTTTGCCCTTTCCTTAATCCTCTCTATTCTCAATTTTCTCTTTCACCTCCTGTAACCCCCTGCGTAGTAGTGGCAATCCCGCCTTGCTTGGGGTGAAAGGATCAAAAAAAAGAAAAGAAGTGCAATACAACTTTTAATTCAGAAATAAATCCAAAAGTTATAACTCCCACAACCTTCGATTTAATACAAATACGGAAGCATATGCACTTATGCATTGTAGATTACGCAAAAGCATTTGACAATTTACAGCCCAAAGATCTATTTGAACTGCTAAGAAAACTCTATTTTGGAAAAAAATTGGAATAATCCAGAATTTATAGTGAGAGAAAACCACCAGAATTAAGGATAGAAAAATGAATTGTGTAATTATGCAAAATTAGAAAGGGGCATGTGACAAGGTTGTGTCGTCTCCCCAGATTTGTTCAAACTCTATTGCGGCACTATCCTAAAGGAACTGGATATCCTACCAGGATTTATTATCAGTGGACGTAATCTTAAAAATATTAGATACACAGATGATACGGTGTTGATGGCTAACTCGGAAAGGAAACATTACAAAAACTAAGCAAGAAACGGAAAACGTTGCTCCATAAAGAAAAGATTACTGGATTACTTTGTAATGTTTATTCACTTATATGGCAGAGAAAACTGGACAATCTCCCTACGTATCAGGAGAAAACTACAGATAGCCGAAATGTGGTTGTACAGAAGGATACTGAGAATTCCATGGACGGAATAAATTAGTCTGATCTGGCTTTTGTAATGATCTTGACATTGTCGTCGACATTGAAGGGATTTATAATTTTTCTGCCTAAAATATAATCCAAATTCTAATGTAAATTCTTATTGGTTCACGTTTTTGTATAAGGTATTATAAACACTACGGAAAATAAACAATTACTAGAAATGTCGGGTGAGATATTGAGTTGTTTCCTATGTAATTTCGCGTCCGGAATAGACGAGCCTGAAGTTTATTTAAATTCTTATTTTTACACCCAACCACAGTTATTCAAGATCCCTCCGTTTGTTTTATTTCCATTTTTTTCCAGCCTGTCCAATTTTCGAAAACAAATTTATTTGGAATGGATCTTCCAATCCACGCTTTTATTCTGACATCTATTCTATTCTAACATCGCCTGTTTATTCCAAACTATTCCTCTTTTCCAGACTTAATAGTAATACACAAATGTATCTGAGCTCAAAGATAGTGGGGCGGATATGGTCCGGTACAACCTCCTCGGTCGCAATAGGTCACTGAAGGTAGAATTAATTCGTGTCATTTGTGATTTGTATAGCAGCTAAATGCCGTTAAATTGATAGGTGGGGATAAATTGGTACATGAACGAATTATTACTAGTCTGCTTATTATCGAAATCACTAAGAACTAAAATAACATCACTTCTTTGTCTGCTATCATCGGAGTAGGGATGGGAGTTTAAGTTACAAAACTTAGACGTTTAGATGTTCATATCAGAAAAGTCTTAATCCTTCGGGCAACGGTTTCCTATCATTGCTCGTATCAATTTTGTGATTTACTTTTGTCAAAATTTGTGAATTCTAACTTCTTTTATCCGTTGTAGCCACCAATATATAAGTAACTTGATCATAGGCGTGTCACTGCTGGACGAAGCAAAACATAATTTAAGCAAATTTCTAGACGTTTTAAAATGGCATCTTCTGTGGCGAAAGATAGTTTATTATCTACGGATTGTTTTTTTTATATGTAGTAACAACTTCGTGTGTTTTTAATTTTTCCTTGCAAAAAATATATATCGTATTTTCCAGAATCAAGGACGTATTTTTTGCTGAATTAAGTCTCAAAAAGTTGCCGTGTCCTTGAGGAGGGAGGTTATAGTTTACATAGCCCTTTGCTAGCCCCAAAGGAAGGCAATCTATGCGGTAAACTGAATTCCAGCATGTGACCTCTTAATTAAATATATTAATTGTACACTGTATAAAGTATCCAATAAACAAAGTATCCTAAAAAATTAAAAATATGTATACGTAGAAAACGTTCCGTAGAGTAGGGAGCCAACAGACCAATCGTATGAAGGAAGTGAAGTTTTATCTCGATGAATATCTTAGTTTGAAAATGTTTTTAAAGAATTTATGTAAGGAAAGTTTCTTTTATTTTTTTACATTTAAGTAATGCTTTTATTTTTAATTTCCATATATTCCATCCTATGTGTAATTTTTTTTTTATGATAGACCTAGATAATTTTCCCCCCACACATACAGGGTGGTCCGAATATTTTTTCATCCATAAATAATATAATTTTCTATTTCAACGCTCTGTGGGGGTATTATCAATCACATGAACGATACCAGGATAACGATAGGTTGAAGGACGCCGTTCGGTGAGCCTTTGCAACAATCAGCAAACACAGCTTCGTAAAATATCACACAGGACATGGCGCCGCATCATTTTGTTCCACGAAAATGATGGTGTTCATACAGACCTTTTCGATGAGTGGCAGCGTCAAGGAAAGTGAATAAACTGAATTCAGTACACTTGCTTTGTATTATTGTATTACTTGTTCTTGTCTTGTTCTTTGACAAGACTTTCAGACCACCCTGTATAATGGAGTTTCAGCCGATATTTTAGTGAATGGAAAGACATTCAGCTCTAATTGGGCACATATCCCACTAAGTGTTTTATACGTCTAAGAGAAAATAAACTTACGTGTCTTACGTAAGGATAAAATGACAAAATCCAGTTCATAATATGTCAAGATGATCTGCATTCCGCAAAGCCCCAATAAAACATTTTAGTAAGGCAGGCGAAATGGCTGAAACCTTATTTTCATGTTATTCCTTTTTTTTCTTAAAAATTTGCACTTTAAACTTAGGATGCGTCCTTGAAGCCGACAAATATGGTACATTTTATACTATGTACTATTTGCTTTTGTTAATACTAGTATAGTTTTTTTTTTCTAATGTGATATTCCGAAAAGTGACGTGTTAATGTTAATCTACGAGATAGTGTAGTGAATTTAATATACTCTAAAAAAGATGAGTACAGAATATACAAAAAACCCTTCAACATGCATGGGCACTTATTTATGGATTTATCTATTTGAAAATACATTCACAGAAACTAATGTTTATGACACAATAAAAATTCTAATGTAGTTTATGATTGTTATCCTAGTGCGGAAAAGTAATAAATGCTTTGAAAACTGAAAAGTAAAATAAACGAGAATAAATTATTAGCGTCTATTCAGTTCTTTGTCTGAGTTTTCTTAAAACGACATCAAATCGAATGTCTCCATTTAGAAGCAGACAAGCTTATTGCATTTTGTTTCTTCTTCTTTTAATGCAGCCATGTATCCCCCAATGAATTACTACCTAATTTAAGTAAGTCCGTTTTGATAAAAGTCTATTGGTGATTACTGAGCCGTACGACTTGGACACAGCTATAGTTCAAAGCCACGACACTATGTCTGTGTTAAACTCGAGTCAATGTTCAAAATGGCGCAGAACCAATACAGACGTCCTGACGCCAGCCGTTATATCTTTGAACTGTGAGCGATAAAGATTTGCTTCGACAAGCGCGATTTCTTAAGATATGTACATATTTCTGCTCCAGTTTTTTAGGATAAAAAATGTAATCGTAATTTACAATATTTAAATTCGGACTAATTTCATCTTTGTTGTTAATATCCCAACGTTTCGAGCATTGGTCCTTCCAGCCTTCTACAGGTGTCTGTTTATTTGTGTAACCTTCAGGGAATTTTCAAACTGAGCACTTTATTTAATCTTCTCACTCGACCATAATGTCGGGGATTCAGGTTTATATAGTCAGGTTACACACTAGATAAGGGCACTCAGTCAGGATTAGAGTCAGAAGAGACAAGAAGACAAAGACAACGAACGAACGATTTGGTCTGTTAGTCTGTCGTGATAGAAGACAGTCTCACTTACCTAAACACAGAAAATTCCATGTGCACTCATCCATGAAGAAAGAACACATTTATCGGAACCAAGAATTATCTCGAGGCGGACATATTCAAAATGTCTCTCCTGGTACGATAACTCACTTTCACTTTTTTTTTTTTTTGTTTTTATTGGTTGAAGGTACAACAGGTCTAATTTTATTCTCATCGATGCTGGCAGGAATTGAACGTTGAACAAAATTTGACTTTTTTTCCTATGTGCTGTATCCCTTCAGGATATTGGTGATCATGGCTCTCCACAATTTCCCGTCCTTTGTAGCGCTTAGTAAATTTTCTTTTTGCTACCTCACCAAATCTCTATTCTGCCAACTATTTTTACAAGCTCGTTCGTCTTCTATGTTGTATGTGACTTCAGATCGTAAGTGATCATGGCTCTCCACAATTTCCTGTCCTTTTTAGCGCTTAGTAGATTTCTTCCTTTTGTATCTGACCAAATCTCTGTTAATAAATTCCCCCCAAAAATGATCCCAGGCGTTGGCATACTTGCACTGAACCTATTAAAAAGTTGCATAAATTTTCTGGCATGATGTCATAGGTCGAATGACTTCTGAACATTGTAGGCTTTTACGCCGAATTCTGTATCGGGTTCGAGCGTTCTTGCCGAGGGGAAGAAAGGAACCATTCATTATAACAGAAGAATTCTTATTTTCATATTTTCTCTTTGCCATTTAGTTCCTTCGGTTTCCGTATAAAGTGCAGCTTTTTTTTTGCTGCAAGGCACTTTTTGTATTCTTATTTAATGTCCACGACGACTCGCCTCCACACAGTGTAAAAGCACACAAAAGGTAGTTAAAGGTTCAAAGACAGACGCCAGTGAGACTGAGAAAATTTCCCGCGGGGGATTTTGCATTGTTTTGTTTTTTTCTTCTCATTTCGTTTCCTTTCTTGGATTTATTTAGTGTTATTTTTCCCTATGCGATACTGAAACAAATGCATCGTCTGTCAGCCAAAGTAAATCGACCCAATCTGCTTCTCAACAATTTATTTGCCTTGGACACGGGTCATAGCTGCACTATTCAGTCAGAGAAACACGAATAAATTGCCGGCTACATTGAAAAATACTGTCAAGTAGAAAAAATCTGCCAATTCTTTAACTTTTTAATGAAATTAAGAACTTCAGTCATGTTATTTACACTATTTACATCGTTCGAATTGTTGTCCCCATCTTTATTACCATATCCACGACGTTTCGACCATTGTACGCTCCGACCTTCTTCAGGATCTATCTATATTTCTGAGATGAGGTGTTGTAACTATTTACATTATTTACATCGTTCGTACTGTTGCCCTAATCTTTGTTGCCATATCCACGACGTTTCGACAATTGTACTCTCCGACTTTCTTCAGGTGACATACGTTGGACTTTAGAACCGAATCCTTTATATAGTCCACGGGAGTCCCCAAAGACGTATGGCTCAGTGGATAAGAGCGTTCGTTAAGTAATCCAAAAAGTGACTTGACCCAAAGAGTTGTGAGTTTAATGCCTGGCCACAGCAGAGGGAACAAAATTTGTAGAGTTGATTTACTGAAGGGAATTAACTGAAACTGAGAAATAAAAAAAAAGGCTTGGCATGTGGAATTAGAACAATCTACTACCATGGGGTAGATTGGGATTCGGTTCGAAATTCCAACGTATATCACCTGAAGAAGGCCGGAGCGTAATACGACCAAAATGCCGGTTATATGACAATAAAGATGAGGGTAACAATCGGATTGATGTAAATAGTTACAATACATCATTTTTAAAAAATATAGACAGGTAGTCATGTTGAAATACAGAAAGGTTATCTGAATTAAAGAACATTCAAATATAATTCAAGTTTTAAGAAGAAATGCAATATTTACTCGTGAAACCCATGGCCAAATCCAAGAGGATTCAGGGATATTTAATGTTTAAAGAATCAATCTAAAAAGCAATACCTGGGCAACAAGTAACACCGGCTAATCACGTGTTCCAATAATGTTGCTTAATTGAAAAATGGGTGGTTCAAACAAAAGTGGGTATGTCTTCAATTGTTTAACACATTTAAATGTAAATCCCAGGAAATTAACTCTGAAATTCTGATCTCTTGTCTCACATTCATCTTAAAACCAAAAAAGTAGATTACATTAGAAAATTAAAATGACTAAATTTCAACTAATAACCTATTTCTTAAACATATAGACATTTCAAATCTTATTACTTCCCCTGGCGTTTATATCGTGAAATTGAAATTGGACAGTACATAACCTTAGAGTTTTCTTCACTTCACGGTTAAAGAAAATAAGTTTTAGTTGAACACAAAAATGTTGTCTTAGAAAAAACATCCTTATGATGACATTGTGCTAATGTCGAAAGTACTCGGATTAAATCAATATGCATCAACATGGTCATTTTTTCTCTTTCTTTAATAAGGATACTAAGAAGCTTGTCCGTGAATATGAGAGGATCCTATTGAAAATAAGTAGACAAAATTTGTCTAAATTATTCAATGAGACATATATTTACACACACACACACACACACACACACACATATATATATATATATATATATATATATATATATATATATATATATTGTTTGTGTATGTGTGTGTGGTACTGGTTAATGTAAAACAGTAAATATATAGTATCATTCTAATATTATGGAGTATAGTGGCAAATCCTTTATTAAATATAACAGGTCATCCATATCAACTTGTCCGAAGAGATCTCTGATGTCACTTAAACGATAAAATTGCAGGATCGCATTTATAGAACAGGGAATGCTTTACCATATATAGTACCTAACATGCTTTACGCTCCAGCCGTTTAGTACTGAAGATGCTATAGGCTCAAGTCGTTTTGTATTGAAGATGCTGTACGCTCCAGCTGTTTAGTACTGAAGATGCTATATTCTCCAGTCGTATGGTACTGAACATTCTTTACGCTCCAACCATTTAGTACCGAATATGTTATACGCTTCAGCCGTTTAGTACCGAAGATGCTATACGCTCCGGCCGTTTAGTACAGAACATGCTATAAGCTCCGGACGATTCTGCTGTCTACTCATATATATGCAGTAGAAATACCTCCTCCATAATGGTAATACATCATTGCCACTAATGTCTTACCAGTCTATGATAGGTATTGCTCGGGTTTACATGTGGGAGGTATTTATTCTGCACCCTGTAGAAGTTTTGTGTTATTTTTGTAAGTCTAATTGTCTGGTCGGGTCAAGGTGACTTGTTCTTTTCGGTTATTCCGGAGTCCTCGTTCCCACTTTCTTAGGTTGGAGTTGGCATGCCTAGAGTGAATAACAGCAGACAGAAGACTGGTAAAACGCTATCGAAATTTTAAGAAATCAATGAAAAAATAATGTAATAATAATCGATTCAAAAAGAGTATAGCCTTGGACTATTTCCTGATCGTCCAAGGCAAGACTCCTTTCAAGGTGCTGCCTTTTGAATGCAATATAAACGCTTGAATATAGAAACTGTTCGATAAAATACGAAACATTTTTTTATGTGACATATTTATTTAATTCTTTTTTGCCAAACCATTTAATTTTTTTTCTCTCAGAATGTTATGTTTTAACACTTCACTCGATTCCCGATAAATTTTCAAGTTTATGCATCAGGATTATGACAAATACGAACATGATATTTAGAAACTTAGATTTTCGCCTTTTTAATTTGAATTTAGATGGCTCTAAGAAAATGCATTTAATTATACATTTATACGAGTCATTTATATATATATATAATATATATAAGTGAACATAGAAGTCTACACTTAGAGGCGACCGTCTGTTTCATGCTAGTTGCCTGACGATTGCATCTAGCATGAAACACTCTCGCCTCTAAGTGTTGACTTCTATATTCACTTTTATATTTACACACGCTCTATCTCTGATATTTAGCACTTTATCCCATAAATATAGCACACTTTAAGACTATATTTCTTTATATACATATATATATATATATATATATATATATATATATCATTTTCTTGCTTGCAGGATGAACTAATCTCCTTAGTACTTTTCTACGATGCACAGGGCTAGGACCAGACTCCATCTCGACATCTTGGCGTCTATTATTATTAACATGCAACGTCCTACCCTGTGTAGACAACGGGAGATGAAATATAGGTTGGCCCTATTCAGGGAAACTACTACCTGACTAGGATCATGTTTAGTAAGATTTTATCCCCCTTACATGTATATTGGGTAACTGATTTATTAGTATCAATTGTTAATAAAACTTTTTTATCAGCATCTTGTTTTATATTGCCGACAATTCTGTTTCTGGGGAAGTGTCGGCCGAAAGGCGCCTCAAATCTTGTTTTTAAACGAGATATTTGTGTATTTATTTTAATAATAAAACTATGATCATTGTCCTTAAAGTTATTTTGTCTTGATGCGGCATTAAAAAAAAAAAATATATATATATATATAGATAGATAGATAGGAAAAGACAATATTTATAAGGCATTTTTCTTTTTTAAAGCAAAAGCTAAAATAAAAACAACCGCTTTCGTCCCAGGACTTATCAATCTTATTTATTCTGGGAATTTAAAAGGCGTGTAAATTAATTTAAATTAACGAATGGAATGAAAGAAGGAAAAGCAAAATTATGAATTTCACGAAAACTAGTGTCCAATAACATTCAGACCCAGCAAGCATTCCCTCTGTTTACAAAGGGAAGGCTCACGAGATCTGATATACAAGGACTCCAGAACCTTGAGGTGAAATGTGGAGTGGGACATAGATAAAATTACAAATCGGTCACCACTAAAATTTTCCACACATTTTCTACTATTTATTAAATGTCCAGCAATAGCAGAACCAGAACTGTTGGTAAGTTGGCTATTCCTGGCGGACGGATTCAATATATATATATATATATATATATATATATATATATATATATATATATATATATATATATATATATATATATACACCGCTGTTCACTTATTAACTGAACGCTATTTATTACTGGCGTTTGAAATTTGGTTAAAAATTCCCCTTTTTCTGCCGTGCGCCGATAGCTTAGGGGTAGAGTTTAAATTATGCTTTTTTTTTTTGATGATCTAATGAACGCTCAGCACATTGTCAATTTTTTGCCTTTAAAAGCATAATGAAATTACGGTAATGGAAAGCAACGCCCAGCTTTGTATAAATACTTGATTTGATGTACATAGATCCTTATTTTCCGTACAATTATTGATTTCATAGGTGACAGAACAGAGGACAATTTATAAGATAAGAATTAATATAGTGTAAAGATGGGAAAATAGAAATTAGAATTGGTTATACATTCAACATTTGAAGAGTTAGAGAAACATAATAGCTAATTAAGTAAAACTTATATTATGGAATATAATATATTAATATATATTTTAACCTCGCTTAATCTGGCAACCCTGAATCTGAGCTCAACAAAAATCGTTTCCTGCGCCTAACTTTTGTAGGGCTTTTGAATGAGTTATGAATCATTGAAATCGGACCAGTTGGAGCGGAGGAGTTTCTTCGACACACACAAGCACAAACACACAAACATATACTGTACTTTATATATTAGATAATAATAATAATAATAATAATAATAATAATAGTATTAACAATAAGTTTGCTGCTATATAGTTACCTGATTAGCTGTTACAGTGGATATATACTTGTGTCCCATTATATAGCGATAATACTCGACCTCAAAGGAGGTTTCGTTAAAGACCCAAGGAGTACACTGAAAGCGATAAAAAGAGATGCAAATAATGACAATTGTCTTGGAGTTGCTTCAGAAACTGAAATGATTAAGATTCCAAAGTGCAGTAGTAGTATGCAAGTCTGTTAAAAAAAAATTCAAGAAAGTTTGGTCTTCTACAGAGGGAATTACAGAATCCTTATCCCTATCTTAGGTACCGTAGTTTCTTGTGTAAATTAAGACTTGAGCATGATACGACCATTCCCTGTGTATCTGAAGCCCTCTAGAGTAATGGATAGCCAAGTTCGAATTCCAGTCTATTTGCATGCTAATAATCTTGGGAAGGGTATGAACTCATCTCTTCCCACCCGCTATAGGTAAATAGCAGGATAGACTGGACTTTGGTTGGCAACCAGACTAGGTGAAAAGATCTCTAAACTTTCATGCCTCTTTAACATCTGAGAGTAGGGATGGGGGTAGCCTCAACATCTCCGGTGCCTGTATAACCGGTGAGCCATTGCACTATTCTGCTTTGAATGTCACAATGAACCACAATTGTGTGATGGAGGGGAGTGGTAACCACGACGGCGGTAACTGAATAAATGATGATTATGTTTATGTGCCTGATGCAAAATTAAGGAAAAAATTACGTCCTTGTGTGTAATACGACTGCCTAGTACAGCCATCTTAATTTTGAAAATTTGTGTCATATTATCCATTAAAATCTCCATGGCGTACATATATTTCACTAGAATATTTAATTTTTCAAGATATTAAAGAATAGAAATGAACCGGACGTGTAGCCATTACGTGTTTCTTCTCACTTCCGGTTCAAAACATTTTCGAATTTTCGGGGAAAAGTGCAAACTCATACCTGTCTTCTATTTGAAGGTGTTAATTAATCTATCATAATCTTGTGTTTGATATGACTTTATTACGTTTCTATGTGTCAATAAACTTTGGAAATTGTGATGAAGTCTGATTTGCTTCGTATTTTCTCAGTCCAGCGATAGTCATTAATCTCGCGTCTCATAATCTACCACTCACTTTACTAATGGACTATAGTCTCTATGCCTTAACTATCCTAATCAGGCAGTCATTATCAATACAGAAATTTTAAAAATCTATTTACTTTCACTAAGAATGAAGAGAGAACACTTTATAATAGAAACAAAACATCCAGATATAAAGAAACTTTATCTTTTCATCAAAACTGTTCTAATTTTAAGCATTACACCGATTACCCAAAAAAAAAACAAATATAGCCGACATATCTAATACCTTTTGTAAACAATTGTTATCAACACCTTCTTGCTTTGTACTTTTATTATCTATTGTGCTAGTATATTTGCAATCTTGTTGTTTCAAATAAAAGGTTTAAGCTGGGGTGCAACACAAGGATGTATCTTCTTACCAGAATTGTTCAACTTATACAGTTTGGCGATTCTGAGAGAATTAGAGGTCCTACCAGGATTTATTATTGGCTGCCATAATCTTAACAACATAAGATATGCAGATTATATAGTGTTGATAGCAGACATAGAAAGGGAAATACAAGAACTCCTACAGAGTGGGTTGCACACGGGACTTAATCAACCTATGCAGTGAGGCGATTCAGAGAGAATTAGAAGTCCTACCAGGATTCATTATTAGTGGCCACAATCTTAACAACATAAGATATGCAGATGACACAGTGTTGATAGCAGACAGAAAGGGAAATACAAGAACTCCTACAGAATGGGTGGCACACGGGACTTAATCAACCTATGCAGTGAGGCGATTCTGAGAGAATTAGAAGTCCTACCAGGATTCATTATTGGTGGCCACAATCTTAACTATATAAGATATGCAGATGACACAGTGTCATACGGAAAGGAAACTACAAGAACTCCCATAGAAGATAGTAAAGGATAGCGATAAGAAAGACGTAAACATCAACAGCAGGAAGATATAATGCATGGTTGTTAGAAAAAGGAACAGCCCAACATTCAAATTACAAATCGGGAATGGCAAAATCAAACAAGTACAAAAATTCAAACATCTGGGAAGTGTTAACAGAGGAAGGAAAGTACGACACTGAAATCAGAAGACGCATTGAGATAGCCAAAGATGCATTTCAAAAGCTAAGCCGGGTATCAAGAAAGAGAAAAAACTTCGTTAGAAAGAAAAGAGTACTGAAATGTTACGTGATATCAGTCCTCATATATGGCAATGAATGCCGGAAAAGCTCCTCAAAGATAAAAAAAGACTTGGAGCAACAGAAGGATGCTGAGAATACCGTAGACCGAACAGGTGAGCAACGACGTTGTTTTAGAAAAAAGGGAAACAAAAAGGACACTTATACTTAACATCAAGAGACAGTTGAAATGTCTATGGTTCATAATGAGGAAAGAGGGCCTGGAAAATCTGATATCCACAGGACAGATTGAAGTCTAGCGGAACAGAGGAAAACAATGCCTAACATATCTACTGAGCTTGGGTAAATAATTGGAGGAACAAGGTTTAGGAGAAATAACAAAAAGACAAAATTTATTAAGAAGTACAAAAAGAAGTAGAACGTGTACTTGTGTATAATACGTACCCCACTATTGTTTGCCTTCAATTTTCATTCCAATTTTCTCGTATTATGCATGAGAAATTACGGTTATAAGATGAGTGTTGGTGCTGATTAAACAGTAGAAGTACGAAAAATACGGCCGAAAGAAAAGGGAGACGAAGAAGATTTAGTCCTGGACATGACGATAAATTACATCCGGCAGCAAGGTCACTGGTGGGGAGAATGAAGGTATTGCGGACCGTGGAAACACCTCTTAACCACTGTTGGCCCCAGGTCCCACCTGATCAGTACATGTTAGGGTCCAATCTATGGGTACATAGTTAACTCCCATCCCAATCAAAACAAAATACCATGAAAGTATAAAAATACATTTTTATAGTAAAAATACCTGCAATACATATTTATATAAAAAAATTACCAACAATACGCACATACTAACAAACTGTAGCGACTTCAGCCAAATCCGTTTAAAATACTGCCAAACAACCAACACGAAAGAACTATTTCATGCCATTGAGCCATATCATATCCTAGAATTTCTTAAATCAAACTGTATTCCAAAATATAACTTAAACAACACTACAACCAAAAAAGCAGATGACTGCCTCCAGTAATCATGTCCACAAAAAACATGTATTTCGTACAGTGACACGCATAAGTATTCGATACATATTATTTTCTGTTATAACTCTAGTTTAGGTTCGCCATTTTGCCTGATATTTGGTAAGTAATATCTCGTAAAGTTGTTTTAGTTGTATGTGGAAGGAAAATTAAAAACTCATGGTTGAATCCATTTTTTGTTTTATCAAAGTTCAAAATTACCCATTATTATGGATACATCAATTTAATATTTTGTTGCGTAGCCTCTGTTTTGTTTCACTGCTTCCAGTCGCTTTCTATAGTTGGCCACAAGTTTTTCACACTGATCCACCGTTTCTTTACCCCATTCTTTCTCGCATATCTCTGGATAATTCTTTAGTTATTGCCATTTGTAATCCTTGAATTGCAGAATGCACATCAAAGAGTCAGATGATTAGTAGCACTATCTTGTAAACAATTGTGTGCTTCTCTGATTGGTCAGAGATAACATTCCAATACTATCGAAAATTTGAATATTTAAAGTCTTTTAAAATACAAAATTTCGATTGGACATTTGAAAAAAGTGTCATGTATCGAATACTTTTGCATAGGGTAATTTCGAACTTTGATAAAAAAATATGAATTCAACCACGAGTTTTTAATTTTCCTTCCACATACAACAAAAACAACTTTATGAAATATTACTTACCAAATATCAGGCAAAATGGCGAACATAAACTAGTTATAACAGAAAATAACATGTATCCAATACTTATGCGTGTCACTGTATATACTCGGGTAACGCGCGATTACGCGTATCCTGTGATACCAAAATTTTTACTTATAAAAATGACTTTATCATGTATATCATGCGAGTTGCTTTTTGAGAGACCAAATTACAATAGCCTAAACTCTTTTTCTCGATCTCTTTATCTCATCTTCTCGTTAAATAAGCTAAATAAGTAAAATAGAATGATAAAAGCATTGTTAGTATCACTAAACTCGTTGCGTAAATGCATACAACCATAAACAACCAAACGAGAAACAGCTAAACATCTCATAAACGTAAACAATGGACAAGATGCACATTCGCTATGTTTGTATTTCATAATACGATACTAATATGTGAATATTACATGCATTATTATTGGATAGTTAAATAAAACATCAGTTTTATCAAAATCAGGATTATTTTAAATACAGCTGTACATTTTGACTACAGTCAATGGATATATAGTTTGGTCAGCGGCGTATCCAGGGCAGTAGTACATATGCTAATATTATATATCGTGTATGATGTGACCCCCTTAAAATTAGCTTCAAAATTAGGCCTTCAAAAGTCGAATGATACGCGAGGATATACGTTATGCCGAAAAGCTGAGTATCGACCATGTATACAATTTTGAAAGAAGAATATATTTTATTGCTCCTAAGCTCTCAAGAATATTAAATTTCGGAATTAAATGAACCAAAATGTGTTGATATGCCATTAAACATACAAAGCAATCAATTACGAAGAAGATAATGTTGAAACAATAGGATACAATGAAGTCTTTTGCTTGGAAAGTAAAGCAAGGCTCTTCGCCAATATATTTAAAGTGTCTGATGGCAATATTAGCCTCTCTGTTTACAGGATAGCTCACTTGTAAGATTGTATGTTTTGCCTGCAACAGTCCGCTTTTGTCACATGATTGTTCAAGTGGAGAAGGGAAAACAGTCAGCGAAATAGCAATGGCGGTAGACCTCATGAATATTCATGAGCAGTTAGCGTATTATAGCTTTATGAAATAACAAACAGTTCTACCTAAGCATCAAATCTTTCCTGTTCGAAAATCAAAGAATTATTTACCAACTTCCGGTATTACTTATCCCTGTTTTTTTTTCTGTCAGCCCATACGTCTATCAGCTTGTCAGTTTTTTTCAGTTCATTTTTCTTTTCTTTTCTTTCTTTCTTTTTTTTTTTGGCGTTTATTTTATATTCGTGTTTGTTTGGTCATTGATTCATTCTTAATTTTTTCCTCGAGTCTTTTCTCTTCTTAAAGCCAATCATACAATCACCTTTTCGTGTCTTTATTTGACTCAGATATGCGAGGATCGATAAAAGATGACTGTAGATAGAAAAGAAAAGAATGGCGTGTGGACTAAGAAGAATACGTGAAATCGAAAAAAAAAAGTATGGCCGATAAAGAAATGAAAAGAATTGTTATAGAATAAAAAAAATGATTTAAAAGAATAAATGCCAGTCGGAAAGTAAAGAAGAAATGGCGGCAGTAGGCGAAGAAAAAGTAGGCTAGAAAAGAGAAGGAAACATCAGAAAGAAATTACGAAGAAAAGGAAATAAGGAATGTATGAAAGAAAAACATTGAAAGCGAGCTGACTGAAAATAAAGGGAAAGAAATAGTAAGAAAAAAGAATAACTGAAGCAATAAACGCGTTGTATGAAAGAAAAAAAAGAAAAATAAATCTATGTAAAGACAATGAAAGCAATAACCAGTCAAATATAAATATATGTAAAGATCGAAGACAAGTGTTTGGTAGGAAAGAAAATAAGAAAAAAAAATAGATTCTCTGAAGGATGATTAAAGAATGAACGAACGAATAAAAAAACAAAAAAGAACGAATACACTCGGCTGCTTAAGAGAATTAGTAAAAAGATTAATAAAAGTTCCGCCGTGTATTTTTTTTCATTCAGTCTAGCATTCCCGAATCTCACTGCAGAAATTCAGTTATATAGACCGTAATCCAATATCTTTAGCAGCCGACCACTTCCGAACCGGAACACCAAATGACAGAAATCGACCCTTAAAAAACCGTATGTGAACATAGCCTTGCTAGCTTATTCTACATATAATATTGTTGTGCTATGAACGGTAGAACAAAGTATAAAACAGGAAATGAAACAATCTTTAATGCTTCCAAACAAGGCATTTTATTGTTTTAAGCAATGGAAAGGCTAAAAAAGCCTAAAAACCAAAAGATATATATATTTACTATCCTGAATACGGATATATATAAGCAATGAGTAAGACCATGTGACTAAAACACACTGCTACTGTCGACTACTGCACAAAGTTGTAAATAACGTGTGATGCCGACTTCGTAGCCGCTCAACGAAATAATAGCAGATGGTTAAAAAATGGCGGATCATTGAAGCTATCGGACTGTATAAGTAACTTTTCTTAAAAGAAGTTAATCGAAATCTTTCCTGATTCTGCCCCAACCCCCATAAAAGATAGTATATTTAAGAAAGCTAAAGGAATTCATTAATGTTTATAAGGAAAACGAGTCTGCGAATGATTATCTACGTGAGCATGTAAAGTCGGTTTCAAATTCCGCGGGAGTTTGTTTTGGACACTGTGCTGATACCCTTACAAAAGGTAAAGGAAACAAGGCAAAGGAAAAATCAGAATTCAAAACTGGAAAAGACGAATGAAAGCCATTCTATCAAGTTTTCAAGAAAATTCTCAGGCAATAAAGAAAGCTGTGGAGAGTCATGTTCGTCTGTTATGAGAAAGATTGCTTCAAATGCAAAATCGTTAAGGAAGACAATGTGAACTACTATTTTCTTTACTAAGAATGCATGGAAACTTACAGATAAAAAGGAAACTATGGAGGGTCATAATCTTTTGTGTTTAGCTTAGCTAAATTATTTTCAACTGTAGTTGTGATTTACACTCTCTCATAGATTTTCCTTAAATTGTTATTGATATATAGAAATGTATATATCTTCTTTTTTTTCCCATAAAGAAATCGTTCCTGGAACTTAAAGGAATACAACTCGTATTTGAGTTTAATTGTCCGAGAGATATTTGTCGCAATGCCATCGAAAATGACTGAAAACTTTGATGCGTTATGTGATCTTTCATAAGCTAATGGCTTATAATCCACTATGCTGAAATGTGACTAAATATGAAGTAAATTCTCTACTAACACATGAAGTGTTTGGTACTTTGAACTGATTCCCATTTACTAGTCTTTTTCAAAAGTTCTTTATTGCAAGTGTTTTGTCTTCCAGAGCGAGGCTTGTCGCATATTTCACAATCGCAATTCTTATACAATTTAAACCACATGTACAGATCTTTTCTATTTCCATAAACACTGTAAAAATATTTCTAAGAGTTTCTGTCAGCTCTATTCTTTCGGAATTCATAGACTAAACAATGACGAATTTAAAATTTTTTAAAGCAATAATCCTTATAAGACAGTCCTTAGTTCCACCATTTCAAACCTTCACCGCTATTCCACGCCCATTGTAACGAACTACCCCCATTCGCTGCCTATTTCCTTGTTGGAGATGTAAGTTCCACTCGAGGAGCCTCTTCCCACGAACCGCTACTTTGTGGAACTGACTCCCAAGTGGATGCTTCCCTGGTGACTACAATCTTAACCTTTTCAATTCTAGGCTCAACTGTTATCTTCACCGCATATATACTGTGCCTCTCCCTCTGTGACCGTCCTTTGGGAATATCAACAGCTTGGTGTATAGTATAATGGCTCGGAATTGTTAATCGGTGAACCAAGTTCCAATTTAGGTTAGGTCCGTTATATATATTTTTACGCGCCAATACCCTAGGGAAAGCTATGAATCTACCTCTTTCCTCTCCAGCTATGGGTTAAAAACATATTCTTCTGGCTTTAAATAATCTGCAAAGGATTGATAAACCATAAGTAGTATCATATGTAAATTAGACAGACAAGTATAAATAGAGAACAACTGGCGAACATAGGGCGGCTATGCCTAGCAAACCCGGTTGCTATTCAGAACATGGAGAACTATACTACGACGACTACTATGGAGAGAGATAAGCAAAACATAACACCGTAAAAAACGAATCAATAAATCTGTATCCCTCTACTCTTGGGTCTTATAGAGAGTGAACGTCATTGAAAAAAAATAGAAATAATCTACACTGTCGGATAGAAGAAAGGTAGTTTCGTATCATTCACCCTGTATTCTACATTGATTGGTTAACTAATTCATAGCAGTATGAATGTATTTTCCAAACGCCTTAATAATTGTGGTTTAAGCTTATTGCAAAGATAAATGTTTACCCTCAAATGAACAACTAGTGGCAAGGGGAGACGTGCGTATGTTCACAGCAAAACAATGTAATCTCATCCTAATAGCCCTTAACAACTACCTCGGATGACTATCTAATCCTTAATAATTCCTATTAGGCGACTGACTAAAACATTTTCTTCCATCATCACAGACATCCGGATCTTGACTGACTATCGTAGCAATAGACCTTTGTTTATATTGAGAACTATCTGCCAGAGTAGAGATCTTCCATCTGTTAGCGCTAGTTTCGTTTGGTTTCTTTTACGGCATATGGACTCCTTTACGGTCATTTAATGCCGAAATTAATTTTCTTGGACGCATTTGTAATCTCTTTTACAAAAAATCTATAGCTGCTTCCTTTTTCTAACAAAAATGTATTGTTGGTAATGTTTATTACGATGAAAATGTATTGCTGTTAGTTTTACTATAATTTTTTAATACTTTATAGTGTTTTTGATCCTAGTTTTGGGGTTAATTATTTGTCTATGACCCCGGGTCAGCAATTAAGAGGTGGTTCCATGCTCCTCAATGATCATAGGACTTGCTGCCTGATGTAGTTTATCGTCATACCAAGGATGGTTAGCGCTAGTATGACACCACGTTACATTTTGTTTAATAATTGATTTCGTTTTCAGGAACTCGGTTATGGAATGCTGCCAAACTTTTCCAATTCTTCTTATTTTACAAGCAGCGTTCCTTCAGTTGGTAGGCGACTATGGTTCTTCACAACTTTCTGTCTTTTGTTTCACCTACTATATTTTAACATTTAAAATACTTTTTTATCCTTTTTCTGCTTTTCATTCATTTCTTCCACTTTTATAGGCCGTATCTCTTCAAGATATTTGCCTTCTTGGCTTTCCACAGTTACTTGTTGTTTTATTTTTTTTACTCCAATTTCATAAACACAATTATCTTTGTGAGCCAATGTGAGACAAATAAATACGGCACAAGAATATATGTATATAAAATAGATAGGTTAGTTAATAAAACAAGGACAAGGCGTTATTACTGGTGTGTGTTGTGGGTGGAGTGGGATTGTAAACATAGATAAAGAGAGTTATCAGTCGGGGAGTGGGGAAAGACGTCTCGCATCTCACAAGGTGTAGCCAAAATTGTCGGGTCAAGTTTAGAAAGACGGGCTGTGGTTAGAATATGATGTAATGAAAAAATGATATATATATATATATATATATATATATATATATATATATATAATTCTTCTTATTATATATATATAATATATATATATATATATATATATATATATATATATATATATATATATATATATATATATATGTATGACAGACGTTTAAATATATAACCATATTCAAAACAACAAATTAGAACATACACAAAAAATTGAGTTATAACGCAACAGACCCACCATTAAGATGATAGTCACCATCGTACGAAAGAATATGACGTTGAAGCAGTTTATTAACAAATTTAAAAAAAAACATAGATTACAGTCAAGGAAAATAGAATCGGTAACCTGTGTTCAATTTTCAGAATAGCAAGTTGCGTTCACTTCGCACCTGTATCCATTTCTTGCCTTCCCAGCTATAAGTGGCAGGGTAGACTGGGTTATCGAGCCATTCTAGGCACCCATTCTAGAAGATGGACTATTTTGATTTCTATGCGAATATCTGGGATTTGGGGTTATCCTTACTTACCCTATTGTTATCCCTACGTTTCGGCCGTTGTGCACCCCGGCCTTCTTCAGATGTATATCGATCTGGGTAATCTACAGGGAATTCTGAATTTTACTCTTTATTTAATCTAGTGATAGACTGTTCTCGCTTCTCTGGCCATGTCTATGGATATAGCCGAAATTGTGATCTCAATCCATGAGTCTAGCTGTGTGTAGTTAGCGGAAACAGTCGAGTAATAACTGATCAGAGCGAGAAATAAGAACTAGACGATTATACTCCCGTAGAAGGCCGGAGATCACAGCGTCCGAAACAGTCTGTTAGCATAAGTTCTATGTTAACAGTTTCTTCTCTCACACTTCTCGCATTTGAAATTCTCTTGCGGCTTCTTTCTTCCCACTCAACTTCGAAAGTTTAAATGCAATACCAATCGTCATCATCTGAATTTTTACTTCCTGTTCCTTTTTACTCTCTCTCTCTCTCTCTCTCTCTCTCTCTCTCTCTCTCTCGGTAATATTTTTTTATTTTTCTCATATTCTTTCACACGTGGTTACCATTTGCTTCTTGGTAGCTTACTTGCTAGGGCTGAAATTATTCACACTATTTACATTGTTCAACCTGTTGTCCTCAACCTCGTTCACATCGTTTCGGCCGTTGTACGCTCCGGCAGTCTTCAGGTAATTGAAATTACGAAGTGAACGCTTTACTTCATCTAGTTCTAGTTCCACGTACCATGCCTCTTCCGGATGTCTCAGTATCAGTTATCTCCCTTTAATTCAACTCCCCAAGTTTTTTTTTTTTCATCTATGTTGTAGATAGATATTGAACTCACAACTCTTTCGGTCAAGTCACTGGATTCTACCAACGCTTTTATCCACTGGCCATGTGCCTAAGAGGAAATTCCAATCAATTCAAAAACTTGGAAAGTTGACTTTAAAAGGAGATAGCTTAGACATCCGGAAGAGGCATAGCACATGGAACTAAAAAAAATCTACGCCGGTGGACGAAATAAAGGTTTTGGTTCAAAATTTCAATCACCTGAAGAAGACTGTAGCGTGCAACGGCCGAAACGTATTAAACATTTCAATAAAATATGTAAATAATGTAAAAAATTACAATACCTCAACGCAGAAATACAGACTGATCCTGAAGAAGGCCGGAGAGTACAACGGCCGAAACGTCGCGGACATGACAATAGAGATGAGGACAACTGTCCAAACAATGTAAATAGTGTAAATAATTACGATACCTCATCACAGAAATATAGACAGATCCTGAAGAAGGTTGGAGGCTACAACGGCCGAAACGTCGTGGACATGACAATAGAGATGAGGACAACTGTCCGAACAATGTAAATAATTACGATACCTCATCACAGAAATATAGACAGATAGGGTTGACATTTTTAAAAGAAAAGAAAAAATTTCGTTGAAAAGATCAACGCGGCGACCAACGACTATTTCTCTTTTTATAATTAGTAGCGTTGACCATGAGTTTATTTATATTGTAACTTAGTAGTCAACCACGGTTGTTGGTTCATACACAACAAGGCCTCATTTGTCTTTTTTTGACATTCAGCTACAGGGTTATCTATCTTTTTCGGTGTTTATGAAGCACCATATCAAGAACTCGGTGCGACTTTTCCGGATAAATAAAACGTTAATCACTTAGTTAAATGCAAAGGTAAATTTTATTCTTTGTTCTCCAACGTTTTGTAATTAAAGAACCAATAATGTTTGACCCAATTTTGAAACAAACATGGATGACTGAGTCGATAGGTACACATAGTCATAGACTTACAACTATAAGCAGACTGGCAACAGCTGCTGATATACTTTACTATTTGTTAAACGTTTTGTCCTTACCTCCTTCTTCTTTATTGTATATTCTCGTCATAAATTTTGTTTTTTACTCATTTTCAATTGTTTAGGAAGCGAAATCAAGTGGCATACAATGTATTATGGATTTTCATGGACATGTAAATGTTATGGTTTAGATTTTAAAATCTATCCGTTTTATTAGTCGTATTTTCCCTGTATCCTCACAGTTAATCGCATAGGCATTATTGTATTAATATCCCTTCTGAGTGATTCAGAGAATATATCCAGGCTGATTAAAGACCCCGTTAAGACGAGTTTGTTTCTCTTCTTTATCAACCATCATATTAATCGAGTTTTCAATTTTATTATGATTATTCATTCATTGAGTTGAGCAGCTCGACGTGGTGCAATGGTTAGCAAGCTTGTATTGCTAAAACAATTACAAATGATTAGTGAGTTCGATCCTCACTGGGTGCCCCATAAATTCGGCCTTGTGCCCCATCTAAGCTACGCTTGGAAATCACTATTATTTGGGCACGGTGTAATCGTTAGCAAGCTTGTCTCGCTGAAACAGTTACCAGTGAGTGGTGAGTTCGATCCTCACTTGGTGCCCACTACTTTCGGCCTTGTGCCACATTTAAGCTACACTTGGAAAATCACTATTCTTTCATTGAGTTTCTAAAAAAACAAAACCAAAACGGATACCATATTAAGAATTTCTATCAATTATTCACTAAATTTCTATCAGTTATTTACTAAATTTCTATCAATTATTCACTAAATTTAAAAAAAACAAACGTCATTGGTCGGATATTACATTCTCTATTTATGTATTCACGCCCAAAATGGTACTTACCCGATCATTACAATCTTAAGCTGTTTAAGTATAGGATTAACCGTTATCTTTCCTACCTATCCTCATAAACCTACCTCTTACTCTTTAACACTCTACATAGAGTGGCTCTTGAGCCTTGTACGGGGCAAACATTACTGTAAAAAAACAATAGCCTTTAGACCAAAGTTGGTAAACAAACGAGAGATAAATTAAAAAAAAAAACAACAAGATTATATAATTGCCGCATATACTTGTGTATAAGTCGACTACATGCCTGCTTTTTTGGGGTATGCATTTCAAATACCTCTAGAAAAATAATTACTTGTGTACAGTGAAAATGGACACAGAAAATGCAGGATTTTTAACCTCTTCAAAAAGACCACCTTCGTAAAAAATGACAGTAAAACGTCGCATTATACTCGAGTATAAACGGTAGGAATAAGCGAAACGTTGGATTAGAAAAGACAGTGAAAGAGGCACATTGTCCAGAAGTGAGGGTACCCTCTTCGAATTTAATCAATATGCATTGCGATCACCTTTTTGAAAACGTCTAAATTACTGGTATTAACTCCTAAAAAAGGAATGGAAACGAATAGGCTAATTTGCTGGTCCCGGTAAAATAGACACGAAGGCTATTTTGCCGATAAATTTAAATGGTATTTTAGAACTAAGAAAATACATACATATATATATATATATATATATATATATATATATATATATATATATATATATATATATATATATATATATATTTCAGTTGCGCTAAACATGCGAAGTCTCGGAATAAACTCTCCTACTAATATTCAAACAACACAAAGAATAGATCTCAGTCAAAACACGAAGAGAAACTGGCAGCCCCCAAACAACCCCCGTTGAAAATGGCAAAGGAAGGTACCGAAAGTGCTTAGCAAAATGGACGACATAGACAATATTTCTGTACTTCCTCAAACGAAGAAATGTAAGAACGCTGGAGAAACTAAATAAAATTTACCTTGTCCGTCATATTTAAAGAAAGATGCTTAAATGAAAGGCTTCTGCCTAAATATACATACACACACACACACATACATACATACATACATATATATATATATATATATATATATATATATATATATACCGGGCGTAACAGAAAAATTATGTGACAACAAAATTGTACAATTTTTACATTAAGCATTGAACCGTTCTATCTTCGATTTGATTAAAGATATCTTACTGGAATTCACTGAGGTTTTAATAACTCTATTAGACTCTACTTCGAACAATAAGAACATATATCTCAAAGTTGAAAAGATGATCCTTCTTTCTGTTGTGACCTCCTGATCTAGTTTTCGTTTCTACTGTTCCATTTTTTTAAAACTTATTCACCGTTCTCTTGATGGTTCTTGAATGGACTTTGAAGATGGAAGCCAGAGTATGAATGTTGGTACCATTACTGAAAGCCTGAATGATCTTTTTCGTCTCACCATTGCTCAGTTGGGAAGACATAGTGGGGCTGACACAAAACGATTACCAGAGTAACTCAAAGGGTTTTTCAGTGATTCTTAGGACAAATGTCAACATGATAGCTAAATGATTTATCTGAAAACCTGGAAAAAAGACAGTTAGTTTCGTGACTTTGTAGATATTAAGCATTTTATGGGGGTGAACAATTATCTGTTAATATGCTGTTAGACCATTTGTTACACCTGGTATTTATTAGAGGATGTGTCTTGGGCAAGATAACCTGACGGTGCCCACCCTTGTTTTTCCTTCTGCTAGACCGCTTGTCACCCAAGACTGCCCTGCTATTTACCCGTAGCTGGGAGGAGAAGAACAGGATTCATACCTTTCTCAAGGGTATAAACACGTAAGTAAATATAACGGAGCCGATTGAAATTCGTACTCGGCTCTCCGATACTTCAATTTGAGCCGCTATCCTTTACTCCACCGTGCCTCCTTACACAGGATATTATGAATATATATACACCCGGCATATATATTCATAAAACAATGTGTGAGCTGTGGATGCAGGACTTAAACATCACGGATTCTGTGGTCTGTAGCTGTTGTCTTCAGTGGGTGCACCTGAAGTTTATAGGTAAGAACAAGTTTTGGATTTCCAGAGAATATTATGCCTGAAGTGCTTAAAATATTCTGTATTTCAATTAATAATTGATGATCAATAAGCGATATTAATTTATGTTTTCACAATAGATGGTGGAAAAGATTTTCAATTGTCCTATCAGTTCATGGTGAAAATAAACTTCTGTTTTAAATCTGTGTTGTTATTTTTAACATTACCTGCCTTCATAATATTAAAAATATTTACCAGTAAAATAACTTCAGTGTTTATTTGACCAAGAGCGGTAAAATAAGCTTAAGAGCCTGTTTCTCTATTTTACCGGGTCCGGCAAAATAGCCTCTTTCACTCAGTCACTGCCCGCTGTGAAAAAGAAAAGAATATTTTCGTATGTTCAGACGATAGAGCAGCGGTTAAATTTTTAATGGATGTCTTCTTATGGATTTATACTAGCTTCTAGAATAATATTTATTGAAACATGTGTCCTATATAGACGTGAAACGTGGACACTGTTGAAAGAAACAGAGGCGTCCAAGCGTTTGAGGATAAATGCATGAGAAAACTCCTTGGCATCTATTGGGAACATACAACCAATGAGTTTGAGCGGAAAATTGTTGGATATTTTGTGGGCCACTAGGGACCTCTTATCACCACTGTCAAACGAAGAAAAATGTCGTGGTTTGGACACATTACAAGGCACGATAGCCTGTGTAAGACCATCATGCAAAGCAAAGTTGAAGGTGTTACGTAGGAGAGGACGCCAAAGTAAAAACTGGTTGGACAATGTCAAAAGACAAATATCACTATACCAGAATTGCTGATGGTTGCCGTTGATAGACCGTTGTGGAAGAGATTCAATATGGCTTCCAAATCCCCCTCCACCTACGATTACAATAGTCAAGAGGATGTTGATTCTGTTCTCCTCAACTGAATATATTTTCACACTCTTCTCCGGTCATTTGAACAGAAGTAGAGCCTTATTGCTTGTTCAACTGTTTAGGCTCGGCTTCCCGATCCCTTCTAACGTCTACTTCAACTCTATACTCCTAACGACTGCGCCTAAACTCTGAAATTTTATTCGCAAATTAAATCTTGACCCTTCGATTCTAGAATTAGCCGTTTATCTTTCCTGTCGTCCTTTCTAACCCTAACTCCACACAGTAACGCTCTATCTAGATTGGGCCTTGGGCCTTGTATCAGGTGAACATTACTGAAAAAAAATACTCGTAATAAATCTAGTCTAAGATGTTTACGCTCAAATGGGAAAAGGCCAAGTCTTTACAGTAATCGGAGTGACGCATACTTTTGATTTCAAGAATCATTTTGCTAAAGAGTTTTTGTACATTTCCAGCTGTTATATATTGCTGAAGGGTTGGTGATTTTTTTTTCATTCTACCGAAAAACTACTTACAGGAAAAGTCTTGAACCAAATCTGGTCGCTTATTGATTCCTCTGAAGAGCTAAAAAAATTAAAAAATAAATAAAGAGAAGACCTATGAGCCAAGAAACTGCGAATGAAAGAAAAACACGCGTTTAAACTTTCACTTAGGATTTTGATCAAGCGCCTCCTCTTGCCCTGAAACCGTTGACTCGGTAGCGCATTTCTGTACGCAACCAGATCGATGAAGCCATCTATTGTCCTATTATTGCAAGTTATCGATAGCAGGAAGAGTTTTATGAATGCAGTCGAATTAAGAAAATATGTGTAAATATAACAAGGCGACACTGAATATCGATTTAGCTGATATTTAATTGAGGTTCTTTGAAAAAAATCACTTCTCTGAATGTATTTCAAAAGTGTCTGCGTACAGGATTTTGTCTTTATGTGCAAATAAGCAAGCAAGCTCTATAGATACATATTTATAGTTAAATATAAATAACGACATACACAGCCACACACACACACACACACACACACATAATCATGGGATTTTCAGTTTGTAGAGTTAGGTGGCCCGTCGTAAAGGGTGATGTGGTTGCAGAAATTGTCTTACAGCCATGACTGGGTTCTCCTGCTTGTGAGGGCATGGTGCAGAATCCTGTTGCCAGATATAGGGTCTTCCAGCAGCCACCCTCCTGATCCAGGGCAGCACTACCTCCTCAAGGCAATTGATGTAGGCCAAGTGTTGACTGTGGGAAAATTAATTTAGGCATAATATCGCCATCACTAGTAGTCACTCCAAATAATCACAATTAAACTCTTACAACTCGTTCCGAATCCTCTGTACTGTCCTCACATGGAGACCAAAACCCTCTGAAATGTTCATATTGGAGATTCCGGCGCGAATGCCAAGCCGTACAGCGTGCCATTTCCAAATTTCTGGCGGAGTGAATAGCGTCATGGTGCTCTTTTTATCATAAACCCAAACGGTGTCCAACTGTTTCTACTATGCTCTGCAGTTGACGAAAATCGAAAACAAACAACACGCATCAGGGGAAAATATAATATGGTGACAATTTAGCCATCGCACCCTGAGTGTGTCTGTACATATATATATATATATATATATATATATATATATATATATATATATATATATATATAATATGAATGCATGAGCAACGACGAAGTTTTAGAGAAAATATAAAGAAGAGGGATTCTTATGCATAGCATCAGAAAGTGATGGACGAAATTTCTAGAGCAACTAATTGGAAAATTTGACACTCACGGGACATATTGAAGGCAAGAGGTACAGAGGAAAATAGCGCGTAGCCTACATAAATGGGTGGCAGAATAGGGATTAGGAAATATATCAAAAAGACAAACTTTACTAAGGGCTCTAAAGGAACATAGAAGAAGAAATTTAGTGTTTAATGGCCTGTCAATTATATAGTCTTATCAAGAAAATATCCTTTCCGGCAGAATTCGAACATGCTTCCACTTTATAGGGAAAACTGTAGTGGACCGTGGGGTGAAGATGTGAAGAGATATCAGAAGGTTAAAATTTCCTGCTAGCCGATCCAGCTACATGAGAATGTTGGACTTTAATTAAGTCCAGAGAAGACAAAGAAAATAAACAAGACCGACATATATATGTAAACAAATATATATTAATAACAAGTTAAACAAAGACATGGACAGTTACATAGAGTTTGTGTGTTGTGAGTGTTCGTACGTACGTGTATTGTTCTTAACGTGTTCCCAGAATTTGGGAAACGCTGTATCTGTGAGAGGTCACATATTGGTGTTAGTTGAAAAGAGAAATTTACCTCACCTCCACGCGAGGTGGCGGCCTAAGGCCTAAGTGGAAAAGAGAGATCGAGGCGAAAGGTCAGCCAGTATTTATAGCCAGGGGAGAGACCCCTGTTGAAGGATTAAGGAACTGAGGAGGAGCTAACTCCGACAGAACCACCGTTTGGCCAGGCGCGTTTTTAACTTGGCTCATACGTTCAGTAATATGTATTTATCTACATATTTAATAGATAAGGGAGATGGAAATTATTACATTTTATCTAAATTATTTGTCATTGATTGTGAAATTGCTACATTAATATCCCAAGTTATACATGTAACAATGTAAATACATGACAGAACAATGTAAATACATTGTTCTGTCATCATCTTTACTGCCATATTCACTAGTTTGATAGACATTGAAATTTCAGACTGAACCTTTTTATCTCTGTAGATTGATCTAGTTCTGCATATCTAAGTTTCATTTATTTTAGTGAAACTTTAGTTACTCAACTTCAAGTTTTGGCCAGGTATTGAACTCGCAACTCTTTTGGATCAAGTCAGAAGATTACTTCAACCAACGCTTTTAACGATAAACTGCATCCGCGTCCTGGGTAAGACGATAAACTGCATCCGCGTCCTGGGTAAGACGATAAACTGCATCCGCGTCCTGGGTAAGACGATAAACTGCATCCGACAGCAACGCCTTTGATCGGGAGATTTTGAGGAACGTGGGACCATCTCTTAATTACTGGTGTTACCAGATCTACCCTGTCAAGGTCTCAGCTATCGACAAATAGTTACCCCACTATGAAACTATGAAAATAGGTTTTAATATCAGCAATACATTTTTTGGAAAAATTATTACCAGCAATGCATTTTTCAAAAAAATTATTACCAGCAATGCATTTTTCAAAAAAATTATTACCAGCAAAACATTTTTGAAAAAAATTATACCAACAATATATTTCTGCAAACAATATATATATATATATTTCTGCAAAAATAAAATAACGGCAATAAAAAGCCTGTCGGTATTGAATAACCCATTGAGGTTGATGTGCCGTAAAAAGACTTACGATTTTATCCACTAGGCCATGTGTCCTTGAGAACATCAGTGTATGGATCTTGGGGACTTGTAAACCTAATGTCTCAGTAATCATTTTTTACCTTTATATCCGACACAGTGGAGCAGTATTAATATCTGCACAGAAAGTTTGTAGCAGATGTGTTTTTCACTGGGGGATGAATTCCCTCACAAAAGTAAATTGGATGAACTGTGAACCAATCAAATCCACCGGCGAAAGGATACAAAAGCCGGGCCTGCTGTGAAGAAGAAAAAAATGGAATTCTCTGTCTTTAGCCGCGGCCGTCAAGCGGTTAACAACAGAGACGATGAGCTGCCGACGGCTACCTCGCCTTCTGAACTGACAACACACTTTTCTTACCGACGAAGGCGTGCGAACTTTCGTACAACCATGTATGGACACTGTACCCAAAACTTTAGGTATTTGTTGCCTGAAGGTAACCCGAACAAACTATTAAATTTTATGTAAAGGGATTAACGTACATTATTTACATTATTCGGACTATTGTCCTCATCTTTGTCGCCATATTTATTACAAAGTTTCAGCCGTTGTACGGTCTGGCCTTCTTCAGGTAGTTGGAATGTCGAACTAAATCCTTTATTTCGCTCACTGGGGTAGACTGTTCTAGTTCCACGTGCCATGTTCAATGGATGTCAGTTATCAGTTATCTCCTGTTAATGTCCCTCTGAAAGTTCTCCAGTACATTACCCGGGTATTGAAATCACACTCTTTGGGTCCTGTCACTGGATCTAACTAACACCTTTATCCACTGTGACATGTGTCCTTGAGAACAGTTTACCCGAGTGAGCGAAATAAAGTGTTCAGTTTGACATTTTCCAACTACCTGACGAATGATGGGGCGCACAACGGCTTAATGTCATATTAAATATGGCGATAAAGATGAGGACAATAGTCCGAATAATATAAGTAATGTACATAATACCTCACTCAGAAATATAGTCAGATACTGAGGGAATAACGTTCTTGTTATTTTTCTACCTGAAATTGCTAACGCTTACCGTGACCCTTAATTCTTCTTTACAAGTTTCCTTGAAGACATTATACTAAAAATACCCCAGAAAATACTTTATTTCGGAAATATATTTGTGTTATTAAAAAAAAAAGCATTAAGCAAAAATAAGATTAGATCTTAAATATTTGAATATCGTCCGGCATTTTTCTGGATGATAAACATTAATTAAATTTTCAAATAATTAATTTCTTTTTTTTTTGTTCACTCTTTTTTCCGACAATGTTTGGATTTTCAGGTAACTGGACATTTAAACAAGTTTCAGATTAAAATCCGGTCAATATATCATAAAACCTAATTAAATCTTTATATTGTCGACATTTTTCGCATGGTATTTCTGAAAAACAATCATCAGTTTCAATATGGAGCCAAATGAGACCTTATTCCGGGCATTTGCAGTAGCCTTGAGTATAGCTCTTGGAACATTTACTACTCACATGATATATTGAGGGCCAGATAAAAACAGGGCATACTATACCTAACGGTACGTTTATGAGAGATAACAGAAATTTATATTTATTGATATATTTTCTGCTTCATGGGAATGGAGGTAAATCAACTTAAGTATTTTAAAATTGCTTCCTCTAGTCATTTTAATAATCTATACAAATCAAATTTATCTGCAAAATGAGTTTCCAAGAAAAATGAAACGCGTTAATTAATTAGTTCCTTTACTCTTACATTTCTTAGATTGCAGTCTTATTTGATCAAGCCTTTCATGTGTGGTACGCAGATACGTTTGTCGATTAAGTGATCGTCTTGCTTCAACTTGACCTTGAAATAGGCTTTGTTGTAGCGGTCTTTTTTGTTTTGTTGCTAATCTTTTTCTTCCGAGAGATTTCATTTCACTGTTATATTAAACACAACATTTACTAAAAGCTATGAAGGGCATGAAATTGTGGGAAAACAGATCGTTACAGTGCTAAAGGGACACGGCACATAGACGAAGACAGAATCTAAAGTGTCGTTTCAGTGCACATGTTCAGCGATTAATATCTAACTGCTCTAACCTTGCTACAAATTATGTAATTTTGAAAGATTAAACATTGTCTTTATTCGGGTGTTGGATTTTTGCAGTATTTTTTTCTTTTTTAGTCAGATGGTATTTATCTCTACTCTAGGTCTATTAGCAGCATTCTTTCCATTGTAAGATCATTCAGTGTTCTTCTATATTAGTGTATATGTGCCGTCAAAAAAGACAGCAAATGTTAGAAACTTTTAATGGTGAGATGCTATTAAACAAATCTCGAAACAATATATTGAGATTCAATAAAGCGGAGATAAAACATTCTCAACTAAAATAGAGGCCAATCAACCGTTTAATCAATCCATTACCTTTATAGTTTGTAGAGATTCAATGGTATCTATGTTACGTTGATTACTCCTGGTATTATATATTGCTTTTTGCTCAATATAATTTCCTGTACTTAATATATCAGTGAAATGCAAATATCACTAGGGAGAAAAAATTAGTAACAAAACAACATGATGGCGACGACAAAGCAAGTGGAAGCAAGACAATCACTTAATAGAAAATGGTATCTGAGTACCTCACATGAAAGGCTTGAACAAATAAAACTGCAATCTAAGAAATGTAGGAGTAAATGAACTGATTAATTAAACATTTCATTTTTCTCGAACTTATTGTGTCTAAATGCAGATAAATATTTGATTTGCATAGATTATTAAAACGACTAGCAGAGTAATTTTAACCTACTTAAGTTGAATTACATCTCTTCCCAATACAGATGCGACAGAAAATATATAAATAAATACACATTGATAAGTATTATATGGTTTTGATTGTTTACCATTACTTCATTTCAAAGCGGTTAATGCCAATGAATATCTGTACTGTTGTTGTTGTTCACTTTTGCAATAATGTCCCTTGGAAAAGTATGAATACTTCTCGTCTATCCTCTACAATACTAGGTTAAATAGTAGAATAGACTAAACACCCTAGCCTTGCGTGGTAGCTAGCCTAAGAAAAGGTTTTCTCTGAATTCAAAACGGTGAAGATATCAGGTGAAACCGCTTTTTCAATGTTATGACAAATCACAGATAATAAATAAACCAGATTTGTAATCGCCTACATTCTTAAGGTGATGGCATTAATTAAAACTGTAATTAAATTATTAGTAAAAAGCATTAAAAAGTAATTAGTAACGCGATAATTACTGACTTCAATTCATAATTTAATTTATAATTATTTATCTCCTTGGATAATTATAAAAACTTTTATAATCCTTGCTATTATTTAAGAGCGTTTAGTGATCTGATCTTGCAATTTACTGACGGCTCGATGCCTGTTGCTTACTCCACAAACGTGTTTATATTCCAGAGAAAATTAACTCGTAAATATTTACTGCTACAGCTGCTGGCTTCATTCTGTTTAAATAACGCAACTCTGGTAAAAAAGACTGACATTTCTTTCGGAGAGTAAGCGTTAAACTTGTATAAAAGACAAAAATATAACAAAGTAGCAAGAAACCTGTAACTTATCATTAAAGGTAGCCATTTATTTTTTTCCAGGCAACGAAGCTCAGTTGTGGACAGCACCTAGCAACCTTAAGTGTTGCTTTTAAAATCAGTAATCAATGACAATCGTAACTGACGAAAATTCATCTTTCCAATCGCTTCGGTTGTTCATGCTTTCTTTGGCGTATGTCCTCAGTCCTCGGGAACGTTATAAGAATAAAGTTTATGTCGTTCAGTGCATTTGGAACAGCAGGTTGAATCGAGAAATGTCTTACTGGCACGTTCTGGGCGAACATGTTTTATGTCACATTCTATCAAGTGTTTAGTGAAGAAGTGGAACTATAAGAATTAACTGTCTATATTTCTGAGATGAGGAATTATGTACAATATTTACGTTGCTCGGACTATCATCCTCATCTTTGTTGTCCCATTTATCACTTGAGGATACATGGCACAGTGGATAAAGGCGTTAGTTAGATCCAGTGACATGGACCCAAAGAGTGTGAGTTCAATACCTGGTTAAGGCGGTGGAGAACTTAGAGAGGGGAATTAACAGGAGATAACTGATAACTGACATCCATTGGACGTGGAACTAGAACTGTTTAACCCAGCGAGCGAAATAAAGGGTTCATTTCGACATTCCAACCATTTGAAGAAGGTCAGAGCGTACAACGGCCGAACGTTGTGATAAATATGGCAACAGAGATGAGGATGATAGTCCGAGCAATGTAAATAGTGTATAAAAATTAGGTTTTATTTTGAAAGGTTTCTTTTGTTTTTGTTTTACGGTATATCAACCTCAATGTGTTATTTAATGCCGACACAATTTTTATTGCTGGTAATTATTTTCAAAAACGTATTGCTGGCAATATGTTGTTTTTAAATGTATTGCTGCTATGTTTTTTCAAAAACGTATTGCTGGCAATATTTTGTTTTAAATGTATTGCTGCTATGTTTTTTCAAAAACGTATTGCTGGCAATATTTTGTTTTAAATGTATTGCTGCTATGTTTTTTCAAAAACGTATTGCTGGCAATATTTTGTTTTAAATGTATTGCTGCTATGTTTTTTCAAAAACGTATTGCTGGCAATATTTTGTTTTAAATGTATTGCTGCTATGTTTTTTCAAAAATGTATTGCTGCAATATTTTGTTTTAAATGTATTGCTGCTATGTTTTTTCAAAAACGTATTGCTGGCAATATTTTGTTTTAAATGTATTGCTGCTATGTTTTTTCAAAAACGTATTGCTGGCAATATTTTGTTTTAAATGTATTGCTGCTATGTTTTTTCAAAAACGTATTGCTGGCAATATTTTGTTTTAAATGTATTGCTGCTATGTTTTTTCAAAAACGTATTGCTGGCAATATTTTGTTTTAAATGTATTGCTGCTATGTTTTTTCAAAAACGTATTGCTGGCAATATTTTGTTTTAAATGTATTGCTGCTATGTTTTTTCAAAAACGTATTGCTGGCAATATTTTGTTTTAAATGTATTGCTGCTATGTTTTTTCAAAAACGTATTGCTGGCAATATTTTGTTTTAAATGTATTGCTGCTATGTTTTTTCAAAAACGTATTGCTGGCAATATTTTGTTTTAAATGTATTGCTGCTATGTTTTTTCAAAAACGTATTGCTGGCAATATTTTGTTTTAAATGTATTGCTGCTATGTTTTTTCAAAAATGTATTGCTGCAATATTTTGTTTTAAATGTATTGCTGCTATGTTTTTTCAAAAACGTATTGCTGGCAATATTTTGTTTTAAATGTATTGCTGCTATGTTTTTTCAAAAACGTATTGCTGGCAATATTTTGTTTTAAATGTATTGCTGCTATGTTTTTTCAAAAACGTATTGCTGGCAATATTTTGTTTTAAATGTATTGCTGCTATGTTTTTTCAAAAATGTATTGCTGGCAATATTTTGTTTTAAATGTATTGCTGCTATGTTTTTTCAAAAACGTATTGCTGGCAATATTTTGTTTTAAATGTATTGCTGCTATGTTTTTTCAAAAACGTATTGCTGGCAATATTTTGTTTTAAATGTATTGCTGCTATGTTTTTTCAAAAACGTATTGCTGGCAATATTTTGTTTTAAATGTATTGCTGCTATGTTTTTTCAAAAACGTATTGCTGGCAATATTTTGTTTTAAATGTATTGCTGCTATGTTTTTTCAAAAACGTATTGCTGGCAATATTTTGTTTTAAATGTATTGCTGCTATGTTTTTTCAAAAACGTATTGCTGGCAATATTTTGTTTTAAATGTATTGCTGCTATGTTTTTTCAAAAACGTATTGCTGGCAATATTTTGTTTTAAATGTATTGCTGCTATGTTTTTTCAAAAACGTATTGCTGGCAATATTTTGTTTTAAATGTATTGCTGCTATGTTTTTTCAAAAACGTATTGCTGGCAATATTTTGTTTTAAATGTATTGCTGCTATGTTTTTTCAAAAACGTATTGCTGGCAATATTTTGTTTTAAATGTATTGCTGCTATGTTTTTTCAAAAACGTATTGCTGGCAATATTTTGTTTTAAATGTATTGCTGCTATGTTTTTTCAAAAACGTATTGCTGGCAATATTTTGTTTTAAATGTATTGCTGCTATGTTTTTTCAAAAACGTATTGCTGGCAATATTTTGTTTTAAATGTATTGCTGCTATGTTTTTTCAAAAACGTATTGCTGGCAATATTTTGTTTTAAATGTATTGCTGCTATGTTTTTTCAAAAACGTATTGCTGGCAATATTTTGTTTTAAATGTATTGCTGCTATGTTTTTTCAAAAACGTATTGCTGGCAATATTTTGTTTTAAATGTATTGCTGCTATGTTTTTTCAAAAACGTATTGCTGGCAATATTTTGTTTTAAATGTATTGCTGCTATGTTTTTTCAAAAACGTATTGCTGGCAATATTTTGTTTTAAATGTATTGCTGCTATGTTTTTTCAAAAACGTATTGCTGGCAATATTTTGTTTTAAATGTATTGCTGCTATGTTTTTTCAAAAACGTATTGCTGGCAATATTTTGTTTTAAATGTATTGCTGCTATGTTTTTTCAAAAACGTATTGCTGGCAATATTTTGTTTTAAATGTATTGCTGCTATGTTTTTTCAAAAACGTATTGCTGGCAATATTTTGTTTTAAATGTATTGCTGCTATGTTTTTTCAAAAACGTATTGCTGGCAATATTTTGTTTTAAATGTATTGCTGCTATGTTTTTTCAAAAACGTATTGCTGGCAATATTTTGTTTTAAATGTATTGCTGCTATGTTTTTTCAAAAACGTATTGCTGGCAATATTTTGTTTTAAATGTATTGCTGCTATGTTTTTTCAAAAACGTATTGCTGGCAATATTTTGTTTTAAATGTATTGCTGCTATGTTTTTTCAAAAACGTATTGCTGGCAATATTTTGTTTTAAATGTATTGCTGCTATGTTTTTTCAAAAACGTATTGCTGGCAATATTTTGTTTTAAATGTATTGCTGCTATGTTTTTTCAAAAACGTATTGCTGGCAATATTTTGTTTTAAATGTATTGCTGCTATGTTTTTTCAAAAACGTATTGCTGGCAATATTTTGTTTTAAATGTATTGCTGCTATGTTTTTTCAAAAACGTATTGCTGGCAATATTTTGTTTTAAATGTATTGCTGCTATGTTTTTTCAAAAACGTATTGCTGGCAATATTTTGTTTTAAATGTATTGCTGCTATGTTTTTTCAAAAACGTATTGCTGGCAATATTTTGTTTTAAATGTATTGCTGCTATGTTTTTTCAAAAACGTATTGCTGGCAATATTTTGTTTTAAATGTATTGCTGCTATGTTTTTTCAAAAACGTATTGCTGGCAATATTTTGTTTTAAATGTATTGCTGCTATGTTTTTTCAAAAACGTATTGCTGGCAATATTTTGTTTTAAATGTATTGCTGCTATGTTTTTTCAAAAACGTATTGCTGGCAATATTTTGTTTTAAATGTATTGCTGCTATGTTTTTTCAAAAATGTATTGCTGCAATATTTTGTTTTAAATGTATTGCTGCTATGTTTTTTCAAAAACGTATTGCTGGCAATATTTTGTTTTAAATGTATTGCTGCTATGTTTTTTCAAAAACGTATTGCTGGCAATATTTTGTTTTAAATGTATTGCTGCTATGTTTTTTCAAAAACGTATTGCTGGCAATATTTTGTTTTAAATGTATTGCTGCTATGTTTTTTCAAAAACGTATTGCTGGCAATATTTTGTTTTAAATGTATTGCTGCTATGTTTTTTCAAAAATGTATTGCTGCAATATTTTGTTTTAAATGTATTGCTGCTATGTTTTTTCAAAAACGTATTGCTGGCAATATTTTGTTTTAAATGTATTGCTGCTATGTTTTTTCAAAAACGTATTGCTGGCAATATTTTGTTTTAAATGTATTGCTGCTATGTTTTTCAAAAACGTATTGCTGGCAATATTTTGTTTTAAATGTATTGCTGCTATGTTTTTTCAAAAACGTATTGCTGGCAATATTTTGTTTTAAATGTATTGCTGCTATGTTTTTTCAAAAACGTATTGCTGGCAATATTTTGTTTTAAATGTATTGCTGCTATGTTTTTTCAAAACGTATTGCTGGCAATATTTTGTTTTAAATGTATTGCTGCTATGTTTTTTCAAAAATGTATTGCTGCAATATTTTGTTTTAAATGTATTGCTGCTATGTTTTTTCAAAAATGTATTGCTGGCAATATTTTGTTTTAAATGTATTGCTGCTATGTTTTTTCAAAAACGTATTGCTGGCAATATTTTGTTTTAAATGTATTGCTGCTATGTTTTTTCAAAAATGTATTGCTGCAATATTTTTTAAATGTATTGCTGGTAATATTTTTTTAATGTACTGCTGGTAATAATTGTTTTGTTTTTTTTCAAAAATGTATTGCTGGTATATTTTTATCCAAAATGTACTCCTGTTAATAACTTTTCCAAAAAATATACTGCTGTTATTAAAATCTATTTTCCTACTTTCATAGTGTTTTGACACTTTTTGGGGTCAAAACTTTTTTGCCCATTGCTGGAACCCTAAAAGGTGCTACCACCCCGGGTCTAGGGTGGACCAGGGAACACCAGCAATTAAGAGATTGTTCCACGATCCTCAAAACCTTCTGATAAAAAGCCTTGCTGTCGGATGTAGTTTATCGTCTTACCCAGGACGCGGGTGTAGTTTATCATACTCTGGACGGTTTTTTGAAAGTATTTTATATTTTAAGTATGTAGTTATTTTTTTCATTTATTTTTTTTCATGTGATAAGCATAATGTGAAATTATTCTGAATTTTAATTATTATTATAGTTTATTCAGTTCATCACAATCAAGGCGATAACACCCCTAAGACAGTGGAGATTACTCGCAGTGGAATCAAAAAAAGAAGACTTTGGCGAGGAGAAAGGACAATAAAAGAAGAAGTTTCAGGAAGACATTGCTTTTAAAATTTTGAAGAACGAATATAGCAGGAAAGTAAGAAACTATAAAATGTGTGCCACAGGTGAGAAGTGCGAGAAAAAAACTATTAGAATAGAACTTGTGGTTGCATCTACCTATTTCAACAATAGGACAACTGCCATGAAATTATTTATAGAATAAGCAGAGGGAAGCTACGTCATAGCGTTGAGAAAATGAAGCTGAGATGCCAGGTTAGGGCCGATAAAATTAGAGATCCTTCTTTGGATTTTGACGAGAATCTTGAGAACACTCGGAACACCAGTAAAATACTGGATACACATACATGAGTAGACATTTCTTCTTTTTAAGCAGTGTAATTTAAGTCTACTGGCCTTCGAGAGTCTTTAATTAAACTAAATATACACCCTCGATAGAGTTCGAACGTGTGTAAGGGAAACCACCGTATATCTCATGGTGTCCTTAGCCACAAAACACGATGTACGCTCACATTCGTAAATATATAGCCAGACATTAATTAGTCAGAACTGACTCCCAAGAGGATGCTTCCCTGATCACTACAATCGTAACCTGTTTCAATCTCGAGTTAACAGTTATATTCTCTCCCCATATCCGCATAAACTGTGCTTCTTACTCTAACCCTCTACCTTGATTGGCTCTTTGGCCTTGTACAGAGTGAGCATCACTATAAAAAAACAGACTTGTGATTTCTTTTTTATTGATCACCCACCCTAATACTGGAAAGAGCGACAACAGTTACTGGATTTGAGAAACTTTTTTTTTTTTCTAAAAAATCTTTTAAAAGAACGATTTTATAAATTTTAGCCGACACAGTACTGGCTGCTCGGTCAGTGAATGCCGAATGTTTCCTTATAGCATAACCATTACCTGTCATTAAAATTCCTTTTAGATTTTCTTGAATTTGCGCTTAAAGTCTTGTGTGAGTAATTGCGACCTCTCTTGCCTCAAGTTAGCAGAAGGTGCAATTAACAGGCTCACTAAAAATAGGAAAGAAATTACTTTCGGAGAAGCCCTGTTTACGAACACAAAATTACAAGTTTCTTTCTCGAAAACTTGCAGGAATGACTCAAAAATCAAATACTGTACAAGAATAAAATACATGAGAAAGCAATCGTATTTAATACCTGTGGGCTTTTATTTACGACGGTTGATTGATAACTAAAGTCTCCCATTGGTTGGTGTCGCTAATAACGAAAACAAGAAACACATAAAAAAAAAAACTTACTTAGACGAAAGATTTTTGAGAGTGCATCTATGGAGTCTTCCTAAAATGTTAAATTATTCCGCGATTTTTTTTTTAGATATCTTCTATTCATAAAAGAAATGCACTTTTCCAAAGCGAACATCAGTCAGTTAAGTATACACGTTTGGCAATCATGTCTCTTTCGATCTCGTTTGGTTTATTTAACGGCACATCAACTCGTTATGGCCGTTTAATGCCGAAATTTAATTTGCTTGGGAGCTTTCGTATTTGTTCTTTTACTATTAAAATCTACTTCTCGGGTGCTTTTTCTATTAAAATCTGGAATTTTTTTACTATAAAAATTATCTTTATACTTTCATAGATTTATGACTCCATTTTAGGCGTTCACTATTTGCCTATAGCTGGGTGCTAGGTGGACGTGGGAACACCAGCAATTAAGAGGTGGTGCCACACTCCTCAGAACCTCTCGATCAGTGGCCTTGCTGCAGGGAATAGTTTATCGTCCTACCTAGGAAGATCTCTTTCGATTCATGACTGACTAGGCCGGAGATTTTTTCCGCAGTAGGTTACCGTTTCTTAATGCGGTAGTCCAGCTGACGAGCAAGGCTACAGAACAGTCTGTCTTGATATTTAACCCATAGCTGAGGGAAGAAGAGATGGCTTCATAACTTTACCAACGATATTTGCACGAAAGTGAATATAACGCGCCCGGGTATAATTAGAACTCGCCTCTCTGATTTCTTAACCCAAGACCATTACACAATGCACAAGATAAAAAAGGAAAATTGTCCACGGAAGCACTTCTATTATTTCAAATAACTACATACATAAATAATTTATCAAATTAAAATGAAATAATAAATAATAATTGCATTAAAATAATATTGTCCAAATTTCGTAAAAGCAAAATTGTCCATATGTTAGATTACGATTTGAACAATTTAATCCTAGAAATGATTAAAGATATCTTACTGGAATTCTATGAGTCTTTTATAACATTATTGGACTCTACTTTGAGCAATAGAAATATATAATTTCTCTCCAACTTTAAAAGGGGAATCGTGATTAAATCGATCATAAACGGAAAGGAAATGTTTATCATTAATTAATTATTGCTAAGGATCGGAACCAGATGAAGGATTGAAATAAAGCTCATATATATATATATATATATATATATATATATATATATATATATATATATATATATATATATATATCAGGATCGTTTTCCAAATTATTCAAGATAATCTTCACCCATTCTAACCTTCCGTACTGGAGTAACAAGATACTTCACAGTTTTCACGTATGATTTCATTTTCAAGTTCTTTTTCATTGCTCTTTGGACTGTCATAGCTGAAACTCTTCTTTCACGTCTTATGAATTGAGTTGGATCTTTTCTAATTGATCTCTTTAGCTCTAAGTTGAAATGACGATCCCCCTTGCTGTTACTTCCTGATCTATTTTTCCTTTCTCCTGCTCCGACTTTTTAAAACTTATTCACCGTTATCTTGATGGTTCTTGAATGGACTTTGAAGATGGAATCCAGAGTGTGAATATTGATACCATTACTGAAGGCCTGAATGACCTTTTTCCACTCACCATTGCTCAGTTGGGAAAACGAAACGATTTTAATCTGTTCTCTTTTTAGCTGAATAACTCAAAGGGTTTTCAGTGATTCTTACGACTAATGGTGTCAAGACTGCTAAACACTTTATCTGAAAACCTGGAAAAAAGAAATTAGAAATTAGTTTAGTATGTTTTTTTTATTGTATTTTCCAGATATTAAACATTTTGCGGAATGGACAGTTATCCAATGCTATTACATGACTTGAACAATTTTGCGGATAGACCTGGTATATATATATATATATATATATATATATATATATATATATATATATATATATATATATATAACCAAATAAGAAAAACACCTACAACTTTTACTCATACTCGTTTATTAGCCATTGTTTATTTTACTTACGCAGTTAACGTTAAGAATATTTGTGAGTGTTCTTAAATTTTAAAAATCTGAAGACTTAACGATATATTTTACTTCTGTTTATAAATGTATAATGCAAAATAAAATCCTTACATTTATTCTTGATAAATTTCCCCCGGGGGACGAAACGCGTTTCCTTTTTGATTTTATAGCAAAATCGCATCTTTTCAAAATCTTAGCTCTTTTCAAGTTGGGTTTGATTTTTTGGAAGAGTAAAAAGACGCAAGGTCGAGATCTGGCGAATATGGCCAGATGTGAGAAATTTTGTTGTTCTGCTGCACAAACCATGGTCACTGATGTGATGTGGTGAAACGACCACACTCTACACACTTTCCGTCCTAGCACTACTATAAAGTGAACCTTATAGTGTGTACGCGCGATAGAGTTCAAAGTCGATCTATGCCAAATGGCTTCACACCGTATTTTAGCTCCGTTACCATTAGCAGCAGTCCCGATACTTTTTGATCGGACTGTGTATATCTGAATGATGTAAAAAGGAATGGAATTTCAACATGGAATTTCTGCCAAAGGTAATTACGATTAATTTGGTAACTTATTCTGCAAACGACGCAAGCATTCAGACAACGTATCAGCAAAATGAGGTGTGAAAGGAGAATGCTTGCATCACATCAACGCAAGGGTGCGTTGCAATCAAACAGCGACTCAAAAACCGGAAATTCATAGTTATCCATACAGCACTGATTTAGTACTATCAAATTTCTGGTTGTTCCTGGAATTGCAGGAGGCGCTAAAATGTCAAACTTTTTTTTCCGATGTTGATGCTGCTGTATACAACTTACTCGTAAGTAAACAAGAAACATTTCTTTTCGTTATCAAGTGGAAAGTTTGGAAAACATCCTTGGCCTGCTGCTCAGAAAGTTGTTTCACTCTGTCGGGCTAGCCAATTTTTTTTTTCCGCCAGAATCTTGCTCGCATGTTTATTGTCTACCATTTTTCCAATTTAAATTTAGCTTCGTTGTAAATTTTCTCAATTAATATCTGAAATGCACTACAAACGATATACTGCCGGGTAAAAGAAATGACAAACCAAGTTCATTTTTAATTGTTAACTTTAACGCTCCAAAACGAAACTGTTCTCTTTTAATTGTCTTTTTCGTCTTTATCAGGATAGCGCTAGCCTCCAGGAGGGTGACTAATTGCTCCATCTTGGTCTAAAGTTTTCCGATCAGCTGAAGTGGAAAGACTATATTGAATCCATTGCTAAGTCTGCTGGGCAGAAATTTAGTTTACTGTATCGTGCTAGACAATTTTTCTCTCCTGAATCTATGTTGAATATTTATACGTCTGACATTTGTCCAATCTAAATTTAGCTGAGCTGATATAATGTATTTAAATGTTATAATGAAAGGAATATATAAATAAACATACTTAAGGTATAGTTATGCATTTCAAGCCAACAAATATGATAAATAAAACAAAGACAAAATATATGAGGCACGGTGGGGTAATGTATAGCGGGTCTGATTGAGGAATCAGAGAGCCGAGTTCGAATTCCAGTCGAGTCCATTACATTCACTTACGTGTTAATACCCTTGGGAAAGGTATGAATTTTCGTTTTCCACCCCAACAGTGGGTAAATAGCAGGACACTGGGTTTTATAGCCACTATGGATGGCAACTCGTCTACTGGGAAAAAAATCTGTCTCGTCAATCATGTATCGAAAGATACATGATCTTCTAAGCGTGTATTAAGCATGGCACACAGCATGAGTATATTAAACAGATAATATATATCACTCAAAATATCCAATGATATAGACTTATAAATAGATAATATAATATTGAATTTTAAATAGAATGCATTTTGATAACAGTTGTATTAATCTATCTGGTCTAAAACTTGTTTTATAGGATATAAACGTTATTTATTTATTTATTCCATAACCCTGGTAATATTGAAATAGACTTCATTTTGGTAACAGTTTCCTTATTCGATCTGGTCTGAAAATTGTTTTATCCGATTGGAAACTTTACTTATCAATCAGCACCTCTTAAGTTTGAAGAGAAATTAATTTTTTTTAGTTTGGTACCGGTTTCTTTATTATATATGATCTTAGACTTGTTTTATTCGACACTTATCAATCAACACTGTCAGCTTTGAATTGAAATAAAATCAGTATTGTATATGATCAAAAAATGAACGATCATTGAAACTTCAAAACATTGTAGAGAAATACATTAATTTTATCTTAATACCAGTTTCATTATCCCATTATCCCATCAACCTGGGGTTGAAGAACTTAGTATCAATCCTCTGACTCAATTCTCAAGACCAGACTCATTTGCATGATTGATATTAAATAGAATTACGACACAAAATAAATGTGTTTCGTTTTCATCAGTGTCAATACATCGTAACATTACTTGAAACAGATCGATCAATATCACATGCAAGTCAAAATCGCTGCGATTTCATATTTTTATATTCCTGATCCAGTCAACGTATCTTAAACTTTAAAGTCACTAGATTGCCACCAACACTGATCAATAATATGTATCACGTCCCTTCAGGACATGGACGATTATAACTCTCTAAATCCGCTTAGCAGGTTTTCTCCCTTTTCTAAACCACTCGCTTATTGTCCCAATACCTATTCACACAAGCTTTTCAGATAGGTAGCACACTGCCTTTCATCTTTCTTGTCTTCAAAATGCCTTTTGAATGTTACGCTTGCCAAGCCCTCTTTCCACTATATATCTCCGTCCCAGGGAATATTCAGTATCCTTCAGCAGAACAAATATTTCTGCTGCCTCTAGTTTTCTCCTCGTCTGAGGGAAGATACAGCATCCACTGCCAGCATAGCCATTTCCATTGTTTTTACCAAAACTCATCCGTTTCCCAGGACTTTGCTTAACTTTTAGAATGAATCATTCGCTAGTTCGTGGCGTCTTCGGATTTCGGTGTCGCAGTCCTTAATCTTCTGTGACTGTTTGACACAGATATCCCCAATTCGTAACACGCATGTTCGTTTTTTTTCTCTTGCTGATCTCCATAAATTCTGCCTTCTTACAGTTGATAGTCCCTTTTACTCGCTTTATTTTACTACCCTGTTTAGGATGTCCAGTAGTTTTCTTTCTGTGTCGGCCATTAATACAATGTCATCTGCGTATCGTATATTGTCCAATTACGCCCACAGATAATAAATCCCGATAGAGTTTTAAAATTGAATATCATTTCTATGACAATGTTTGCCATCAATTAGAATTTGGAATCTTTAATCTACGTCTTCTGTATTTATTCTTTGATACAGAGTTGTTATTGATTATCGATCGCTAATTCGACGGTGGCCAGACAAAAGCTTTTGTGACGTCACCGTTGATGCTGGTTGGCCGGTTATTAGTAGTTGGTAGGTAACGAGTTTACATGTATACGACTATACATAGATACTAATGGACACGAGAGGTAGTCGTACCAATTGTAGGTGTAATGTGGTTGGAAATCCAGCAATATTTAGCTAAAGCTAAGTTTATGCTTGGGCATAATTTTATGGCAGAACGTTTGGAACGTCAGTAAACTGACGTTCCAAATTTATTAATTTCATCATTCGTAGTCTAAGAATTTACCGGAAGTAAAAACAAAGACAATGCTAAAATAGCATATGAACAAGTATTTTTATAAAAAGAAAAGCTTTATGTATATATTGGCGGGAAATGAAGCTAGCAGATATACATTCGTAGAATTCACAACGAGAGATGTGCAGTCCTCAGACAGTCAAATTGAACTTTATCAAGATATTTTCCCGGGGTTCCAAAATGGTAGAAAACAGTGTCGATTCGTATCAGTAGGCACATTTTATTTTGGGAAACGTCTCGTTCTGGGTCAGTTGGTATTCATCATCATCATCATCGTCATCATCGTCATCATCGTCATCATCCCCTTGACTTTTGTAATCATAGGTGGGGTCCGAATGCAGAAGCCATACTAAATCACCTCCACAACAGTCTATTAACGGCAGCCATCAGCAATTCTGGTATAGTCATATCTGTCCATTGTTTGACATTGTCCAACCAGTTTTTATACGTGAATATAACACACCTGGTATTATCAAGGTGTGAATATAAAACACCTGGTACGCATCTAGGTACTGACCAGGCCTGACATTGCTTAACTTTGGTGATCGTTCGAGAACCGGTGTTTCAACGTGATACAGCCATAAGCCTCCAAGATTCAATCAAAGTTGACGGTTACTGAATGAGATTGTTAAAAGTAGATAACGGTTGTCCCGGGAGTTGACGAGTACAATATTGTAGTGATCGGGAATTAAGCTATCGAGAGTCTGTTCTATAAATTAATGGTTCTTGAGAAAAAACTGGGCGAGTGGAAATTCCTGCTTACCAATGGAATATATTGGCAAGAAGGAAGGGAATGAGAATGATTCAATCATGTATACCATGATGATCATAATCTCTTTGACTTTTGTAATCGTAGTGGGGATCCGAATGCAGAAGCCATATTAAATTCCCTCAACAACGGTCTATCAACGGCAGCCATCAGCAATACTGGTATAGTCATACCTGTCCATTGTTTGACATTGTCCAACCAGTTTTTGCGTTGACGTCCTCTCTTACGTCTATCTTCAACGGTGCCTTTGCAGGATCGTCTTGCACAGACTGCCGTGTCTTCTAACGTGTCCAAACCATGTCATTTTTCTCCTTTTGACAGTAGCGAGAAGAGGTTCCTGGTGGCCCACAAAACTTTCAAACATTTTCTGCACAAACTTATTGGTTTTATGTTCCCAATAGATGATACATTAAGTCCACTGTTAAAAAAATAAAAAATAAAAACAGGATTATCAACGCAAACACATGTACAGCATTTATCTGTAGAACCACATCATTGTTTCTTCAATTCTTTTCGTCTCAAATAGCTTCTGACAACTAAAACCAGCTCCAAGCCGGTTAATGGACGAAGGCGGACAACTGGCGCCTCATCGCCAGCTGTTCGAGTCGATGGATCTCGACAGTCCAAGAATTTAGTCCAACGTGAGGGAAGGAAAACCCCGATTTAAAGCCTCCGTCTCTTAGCGGTCATATCCAAACACCAAAAGATTTTAGAAATAAATCCAGAGAGAAAACCAGAAGGGGAACCCTGAAAGCGGTTTGCTATGAACACTGGCAACTTTCCGACAACTCCTGCAGCCTAGTGGGCCTCAAATATAATGTCATATATTCCTTTGGATCTTGTCAGTACAGCCGATAGGGTGGCCATGTTGCCTGTGCAGCATAGGGTCTCCATATACTATCGCCCAGGACTGGGCCCTGATGCGGTCAACCATTACTGTTGCACGATCAAAAGACTGTACTATCACCAAACAGTACGCTTCCTTTTATCTTGTGAAATAAACGGATGCCTGCTATATAGGATATAACGTTTCAGAGAGCAGCTCATTACATTTTGGCTTCTTCTTTAGATTTTATCAAGAATCTCTAAATATATAGCAGGAAAACCAGGTGTCAATATTCAAAGCAAGGACAAATGGGAGGTTTAAAACAGACACAGGGAAGGTGTGTTACGGTGGCGGAAAAATGACGGAACCGAAGATACCAGGTCAGGACCAATGACCTTGACGATTCTTTGTATTTTATCAAGAATATCTAATTATATTGCAGAAGCACCAAACCAGATGTGACAGCAATATTCGATATTTTGGGTCGCAATTATCATAGTTCTTATCAATGTATACTTCTAAAATGAACATTATCGAATGTTGCAGATTGGATTTAAACCATTTTCCATACAATGGGTCTCCATATATTGTTATATGGTTTAAATAAAACTCTCAGTGGAATTCTTGCCAAAGCCATTTATTGAAACAGTTTTTTTAAAGATATTTAGACCCCTAAATACATAAAATATCAAATTCTGACGACAAAACGCGAAATAATTTCACTGTTGCTGGTCTGTAATGTTATCGATCCTGTTAATTGTGTGTGTGTGTGTGTGTGTGTGTGTGTGTGTGTGTGTGTGTGTGTGTGTGTGTGTGTGTCAACAGCAATATGTGAATAATTTTATAATTTCGGCCTTCATTAGTAATAATGTACAATAGTAATAAGAGATTCAATAATTTTGCTAGAGAAACAAGAAGCTAATAAATCAAAGATTTAACACTCTTCTACAAATAGATAGATAGGTAAATACATACATACATACATACATGTATAGCTGTGCACACGTATTCGAGGATAACCGTCTACTAGGCGGGAGATAGCCAATCCCTATTGCAGGCGCTTGCTCAGGAACATTTGTGTTTATTCAACACCCACAGGGCCGACCTGTGGTTTATACTGCAACAATGCTGAGCAGAGCTTAGCTAATGTATGGGATGTTATCTAGCGTGGTCAAAAATTTGAACAAGGCCAACACGCTCAAGCCAGGATGACTTGTCACTTTTTGCCAGCTATCGACGGCACCCAAGCGTTCCGTCTACTCAATTTCACTCACAAGGCTTGGGTCAACCCGTGGTATGGTTTTCAGGCACTTCCCAAAGGTGCCGCATGCTGGGTGGAGTAATGAACTGATGAATCAGAGAGCCGAGTTCGAATTCCAGTCAAATCCATTACATTCACTTACGTGCTAATACTCTTGGGAAAGCTATGAATCCTCTTCTTCTTCCCCCAGCTATGGGTAAATACCAGGACAGACCGGGTTCTATAGCCATGGATGGCAACTGGTCTACCGCAGAAAGAAATGCTAACCTGCTGCGGGAAAAATATCTGCCTCGTCAGTTATGTATCGAAAGTACATGATCGCATGGTACCTAATGGACTGATCAAGTTTATCTTCCCTCGCTACTCTAATTTTCAAACATTTGGGGTTATTTCTTATAACGACATATAGACATCGATAAAGAATAAAAAATAAAAATAAAAAAATAAATGGCATGTTAAAGTAAACATATTTTGAACAAAAACAGAAATAAGAATTGATTTAATAACAATACAAATTTTATAAAACTCTTTGTGATAATGTTTCCTTTATCATTTAACGCCAAGAAAAGTGAACGCAAGCGGTTACTACAAGTAAAAGAAAATGAGAACATTTTAGTGGGGAGAAAAGACAATAAAAGAACAGGTTTCAGTTGATTGATTTTCTTTATCACCATATCAGCATCTATCAACGAATCTAGCATGGATTATTTAATAACGAAATCTAAATAATTTGAACACAGTATTTTTCTCTATTTCTGAGATTCTGAGTATTACGTGCACTATTTACATTATTCGGATTAATGTCCTTATCTTTGTTGCCATATTTATCACAACGTTTCGGCCGTTGTACACTCAGGCAATCTTCAGGTGGTTGGAATGTCCTTAAGGATAATAGCAGAGTTGATAAAAGCCTTGGCTAGATCCAGTGACAGGACCCAAAGAGTTGAGTTCAATACCTGATTAAGGCAGTAGAGATCTTGTAGAGGTTAATTAACAGGAGATAACTGATAACTGACATCCATTAGACATGGCACGTGGAACTAGAACAGTCTACACCAGCGAGCGAAATAAAGGGTTCAGATCGACATTCCAACCACCTGAAGAAGTCCGGAGCGTACATCGGCCGAAACGTTGTAATAAATATGGCAACAAAGATGAGAACCATAGTCCGAATAACGTAAATTTATGGCTTCAACTAAATATATATTTGAATGCAATTGTATGTTTACAAATACGGATAAAATGAATTGTTAATCATTTTGTTTTAAAATTGTATTGTTGGTAATTTTACTATAGATATATATTGTTGGTATTTTTTTATATATATATACATGTATTGCATGTATATTCACTATAACAATGTATTTCGATACTTCCATAGAGCTTTGTTTTTTGTTTGGTGGAGGGTCACTATTTACCCATAGCTGGGAACATAACAGGTACTACCACTCAGGTGATCGTAGACCTGGGAACAACAACAATTAAAAGGTAGTTGCCCGTCCCTCAAAACTTCCAATCTCCGGATCAGAGGCTTTGCTGCTGGATGCCTGGCCCAGGACTACGGTGTTCAGACGACAGCAGATGGCGATTAACCTCGTAATTAAAGTTTTGAAGATTGTAGGTGGCAGCGAAACAAGAAATAGAAGAGGATTCCTTAGCTGAGAAGTGCGAAAGAAGAAACTATGAGAATAGAACTTCCGGTTACACCTAGCTATTTCAACCGTATTTCAGGTACCAAGGAGGAGAGCAATATTTATTCCTGATAAAATATAAAAAGTGTGGCATAAGGCCAAAACAGGAGAATGGGGAAAAGGACGGTCTTCATTTGTCGTAACATTAAACTTAGCTAGCCGCCATCACTAACCCAAACATACCACAATATTCCTAACACCAAAACAACGCATTCTTACTTACCTTACTTACTACATTCACCATAATACCTCGATGTCCATGAGAGTCCAAAATAGTCTACATATGTACAATTCATTGTACCAAGGAAGAGAACTCATTAGAACAATTGCCGTGGAAATATTCATAGAAAAGACATGTCACGACGATGGAAAAGTGCCTGAAATCGGCATGCCGGGACAGGACCGATAACATTACAGACCATCCATTGGATCACCAGACCAGATATAGAAGCCATATCCAATGCACGGAAGAATGGAAGACTATTAAATGTGCAAGAAGGTTTCTGACGAAGAAATTGTCCTACGTTTCACTGTGAAACAACTTTCTTACCTGAAGATCTAGCAATTGATCCAATTTCATCATTCCACTTCATGTCAGTGGACAACGTGAGATCAAGAAGTCGAAATGAGTTGTTCCTGTGGAAGTTGGCATCAGCCATGCTAATTGAAATAAAAAAAGGTCCCCTATGAACTGTTACGTGACATCTGCCCTTCTATACGGCAGCGAATATTGGACGATTTCCTCGGAGATGAAGAAGAGACTCGAGGCGACAGAGATGTGGTTCTACAGAACGATGCTAAGGATATCATGGACCGAGCGTGAGAACAACGATAAGGTCTCAGAGAGGGTGAAAACAAGGCTTATACTTAATATCAGGGAGAGGCAGCTGAAATTTCTGGAAGGAGGGCCTAGAGAATCTAATACTCACGGGTTGAATTGAGGAAAATCAACGCGTGACATACCTAGCGGGCTTGAGCAAGTGGATGACAGAATGTAGTCTTGGGGAGGAAGAAGAGAGAAGGAACTTGTTGAGAGCTGCAAGTGATAGAGGGAGGTGGAGAGCCATGATCGCCTACGTCTTGAAAGGGCATGACACTTAAAAAGAAATAAAAGAAAGCGTCTAATGTTAGCCAAAATTACTCCTACGGAAACCTGTCCATGTTCAGTTCCTTTATCCCCGAGATTAGTGTAGGGAATTTACTGTAACTGATCCGTTTTATAGCAATGCGTGTATCATTCGACATGTCTTGATAAAACCAAATCCCTTATAATGAAGGAATTATTGAGTTACGCGAACCAGCTCGAAGTCAATAAATCGGTATATTTTTTTGTCATAACAACGCCGTGTCCATGAGAAAATATCGTCTAACTTCTTTTGTTATTCATCCATGTATTATCTTCAATGCGATCACATGAAGACGATGTTATTTATTTTCTTCTAGAAGTCGCCGAAATACACTGAAAGTTTCGTTGGCTCGTTGTTAACATTTGAAAAAAAGATCTCCCGACATCTATATTGATCTTCTCAATACAATTTAAAAAAAAAAAACTGTGTGCATCTTTCAGCGATTTCCCTACCCACCACCACACTCTCCCTCTCTCTTTGCCTTTTATTTTTATTTTTTTTTTATATATTTTTGATGGGGCGCCCATATTTCTACTCACCGTCTATGTGATGCTTTCGGTCGATGTGAATGCAAAGAGGCACCAAGACGGACTCATTGAATCATGTTTGTTTTCCAATAACCTCTCAAAGAAATCCTGTCCTTTTATTGTTCCCTCTCCTTAATAATATTTTTCTTTTACTCATAATCTTTCATACTCAGTAACCCCTTACGTCTTAGTAGCTTTATCGTCTTGCTTTGACTGAATTTTTGGGGAAAAAAAAGCCGAAAACATGGCAGAATCACACAATTACACTATATAACTATGGATCATCGAAAAAAGACTAGCAGCAACAGAATGTGAAATAATTTCACAATTTTGACCTTGATTAGTAAAAAGGTAGAATAATAGATTCAATAATTTTGGTAGAGAATCAGGAAGCTAATAAATGAAATGTTTAACACACACACACACACACACACACACACACACACACACACATACATATATATATATATATATATATATATATATATATATATATATATATATATATATTAATTTAAAGAAAAACAGACCACTTTAAGGCTCCATTTGTAATAATTTATTTCACCAGATAATTTTATTTTTCTCTGGATCTTCAGACTTCACTTTCAAAAGGTGAAACGAAAAATGAATTTCAAATTTACACTTTTTGACTGGCAGTATTAAGCTTATATATGTTGACATAGAGGGTGATGGGGAATGGTATGAGAGACATGGTCGAATTTAGAGAGGGAAGGGAGATTTTTAAAATTTCTTTTTTTATTTCTTTTTATAATAATACTTAATATTGAGGAAGGAGAGAGTAAGGATCAGACATTGTCCTATTTAATCGGTCAACTCAACGGAAATGATATGGGAAAAAAGGAGAAAAAAAGGAGAAAAAGAAAAAAAGTGGGAAGTAAAGAGATAAGAGATGTACGTAGGGTTTTCGGAGGAAGAAGAGGGGTGGTATAGCTTTAGCAATTTAGATAAAAACATATTTTAACGTTTGATAGTAATTTAAATGTTTAAAAACTCCACAAAGAAAATAAAATTAATGCTTGTTAGCAATTTAAATATTCAACTTCATCACAAATAAATTAGGGATTTAATATAAGTCGAATACTATATTAATAAACAACAATAATAAAAAAAAATAATTTACTAATAGCAATAATTTAATATTGTGTTTGACTGTTAATGTAAAATCTTTATCAGTTAGAGTCTAATTCATGAATTTAATTTGCAGCTATTTTTAGATGGTAATATTTCTTAATTAAAGTTTAGGTTTCAAATCAAGATGGAGTAAGATTTGAATGTAACAGTAAAAAATTACTGTTTTTTCATACATACACATACATTCATGTACATGTGCCATTAAAATATAACCACATACACATGTATCGATATGCATCGGTATATATGCATATACATATGCAAATACTTACATATACATTTACATATCTCCACACGCATCCATATTTATACATATTTAAATTTTTACTTAACTTTTACAGTTAACGGTAGGTGGTGAATTAAGTGTTTAAATTTCAAAAAATATGCATTTGTCTTAAATTTGAATATAAGATAGATAGATAGATATTAAGAGACTGAGATAACTAGTTAGATAGATAGGCAGATACATATGAAGAGACTGACGTAGATAGATACATAGATAAGAAAAGACTGACATAAATAGATAGATAGATATGAAGAGACTAGCATAAATAGATATATAGATACATACATACATAGATATGAAAAGACTGATAAAGACAGATAGATAAGAAGAGAGTGATAAAGATAGATAGATAGATAAGAAGAGAGTGATAAAGATAGATAGATAAGAGAGTGATAAAGATAGATAGATAGATAGATAAGAGAGTGATAAAGATAGATAGATAGTTAAGAAGAGTGATAAAGATAGATATATAGATAGTTAAGAAGAGTGATAAAGATAGATAGTTAAGAAGAGTGATAAAGATAGATAGATAAATAGATAGATAAGAAGAGAGTGAGATAGATAGATAGATAGATAGATAGATAGATAGATAGATAAGAAGATTATTTCTCGGCTATTTATATATACGTGTCAGTGGTGCATTGTGAGTAGTCTATTTTGGCGGTTATTTTGCCGGAAGTCGTTTATGTGTTTATTTATTTAGTTCTAATTATTTTGCTTGTTATTATTTATTTTTATTTTTTAATTTTATTTTTATTTTTAATTTTTATTTCTTATCTTATATATTTATTTATTTATCACTGAAAACCGAAAAGAGTAAATAAATATATACAGTATAATAAATAAATAATAAAAAACAAGTAAAATAAATTAATCTAAATTAATCCAAATAAATTAACAAACTAACAAACCGCTCCCGATAAATTAACTGTTAGAAAAAACAATTAAAGATAATCAAACCAAATAAATAAACAAATTAAAAACTGCTCCCGCCAAAATAGATAGAATAAGCTACAGCAATCAACACAAAAATTGAATGAGTAGCTTTATCTTCCCAAACCAAAACAAAACTATTAAATAATTGATATAAACAATATTTTAATGCGTTAATAAAACACCGATTAAAATTAAAATAAATAAATATATATATAAGATAAGAAATAAAAATTAAAAATAAAAGTAAAAAATAAAAATAAATAAAAACAAGCAAAATAATTTAACCCAAATAAATAAACAAATGAACGACTTCCGCCAAAATAACCGCCAAAATAGACTACCCACAGTGCACCACTGACTCGTATATATAAATAGCCGAGAAAAAAACACACGTGGCCTGACGATTGTGTCTAGCATGAAACAGCCTGTCGCCTCTAAGTGTTGACTTCAATGTCTACTTTTATAATTACACACACTCTCTCTGATTTTAAGCACTTCATCCCATAAATATAGCACACCTTAAGACTATATATATATATATAAATGGCGACAATTAATTCACACACACACACACACACACACATACACACACACACACATATATATATATATATATATATATATATATGTATGTATATAGTCAAAAACTATTGACATGGATCACTTACTTTTCTTGTTGGCTGCCGGGTAACAAGGAAAGTAACACAAGTAATAAAAAACTTAAACACAATTCCATGTCACGGAATTTGTATAAAAGAGCGATTGCTACCCAAATACACAACAATATATATATATATATATATATATATATATATATATATATATATATATATATATATATATATATATATATATATATATGCAATAATTGATTGATTTTACGACGTCAACCATTGTTCTTGTTGTTTAACGTCAACTCTTGTAAGTGGCACACAGTGAGTATCGAACTCACTACTTAGTATTGAGAATCAACCAGACTAGCCTTGTTAACCACTACCCCACGTCTTAGTCAGCACGTAACAATATATGCATTCTTTTTTTTATGGCATGAGGAAATTGTATAAGCAAATTTTATATAATGCGATAAATACCTACGCATCTGAGCAGGTCGCTGTCAGTTTTATGTCAACCACGAATTTCTCCCTGTGTTCATATGTATATCTGAATGTGAGTATTATCAAAAAATATTCTGTTTATTATTGATGAATGAACTCGATATGTAAAAAAGTAAACGCTGCATCAAATGTTTGTGCATCTAAAATAGCTGGTTCAATACCAGATAAAATTCAGAATTCTGTTTTCGACATTTCATTTTACAATAGACACTAACAAGGTTAACGTTTAGAAAAGTCAATATGTGAGTTTATTTTTATCGTTCCCCCCAGAAAGATGAATAAAAGTACATAAATAATGAACTTTAACATCGAATATATTTAGTTTTATTCTGTATTTTCTTGCTGTGGCTTTTTGAATTGAAATAAATTGTAGGGATTCGTTTATCTCGCTAGATAAAGTTAGCGTTCTGTTTTTCTCAAAATTCAGTCCTTTGGTGGCAAGACTGGAATAACGTCTCCAGGACGCCTCTTCCGCATCCCCCATCTCGGTGGTACCGGCAAGATCCAAAGTAATACGGGGGATTTATATTTGGAGACGGGTTGGCTGCAAGAGTTGAGGGAAAGTTGCCAGTCTTGACAGCTAAACGCTTTCGGAGTTCCACTCTGGGGTTTCTGTCTGGATTTACTTCCATGGACTTTTCCGTATTTAGATATGACCGCAAGGCAGCTGAAGTTTAAAATCAGGGTTTTCCATTATCTAGATGGACTGCTTTCTAATGTGTCGCGCTCCATGTACCCGAAGTACCTGTTTATAAGGCGCCAGTTGTCCACTTTTCCCACTCTCCGCCTTGGGGCTCGATTTAGTTGTCAGAGGCTTTTTGGCGATGTCACGGAAGCATTTTTATAGAGAGTGTATTTTACAATATATATACATCCGCTACAAATATGAAGCTATGGATATTCTTCACACGGGCGATCGAAACTTTATTTTTCTATAAATATCCGTTTATCTGTTAACACATTTGCTGCCACCACGGGATTATTCATTATCACGCTTTGAAATGTCTTGTCAGCAAAACTAGATTTTTTTTTTCGTTTTTTTTTACTTGGTACCAGACATCTAAGATAGTCATGAAAACTTGTGCTAGTGTCTCAAATCAATATTTTTACGGGATCAAATTATTGAAACTATAACACGTAAACGAAGCATTTGAATAACAAGAGAAATATCCAATATTGAAACTAACTGCTCGAATAGCGATTTTGAAACAATCAACGACGATTCTATGTGTAACTGTCTTTTTTTATTTCTATTCTCTTTAAAATGACTTCATTGTTCGCATGCTTTGTCTAGAGTAGTTCCAAGAACCAAATCACTGTTGTTGCAGGTTTTTCTTCATCTGTGAGGAAATAGTTCAACATTAACTGCCATATAGGAAGGTTCATCACACGTTTCTTTGTTACTAGCAATATATTCCTGTTTCTTAATAATTGCTTCAGTTTTTGCAATGTCATCATTTGCTATTCCAATGCGACTTCCGACTTCGGTATCATAATTTCCTTCATTTTTTAAAAATACTCCACACACATTTAAACTTCTGTATTTCTTTTATTTTATTTTTACGTCTCCAATTCATAGATCACATCTTAGGAGGGGAGTCTTGCTGACAATCGTGTATCCTGTCTTCTTACAGTTTTTGGCGAACAATGCCTTCTCGATTCCTTTTATTACACTGTCGAGTGGTTTCTCCAGTTTTCTTTTTGTGTCTCTCATCAACCTGACATCGTCTGCATATCTTATCACATTAATACTTTGTCAACTTCTCAAGACTTCTAATTCTTTTCTATTTGTTTCACTGTAAAGACTTAATAATTCCTGTGAGACGCAGCGTCCTTGTCTGACGCCCTCTATCACTTCATGTACGTACTCCGCTCATTTTCTGACTGCATGTCGACGTAGAAGTTCTGGATGGTGGAGTAATGGATAGCGGCTCGGACTGAGGAATCTAAAAACCGAGTTCGAATTCCAGTCGAATCGATTACATTCACTTACATGCTTTTGAGAGGTATGAATCCTCTTCGCCCCCCCCCCCAGTTATGGGTAACTAGCAGGACAGACCGGGTTTTATAGACTTAGATGGCAACTGGTCTACCGCGGAAAGAAATGGCAACCTACTGCAGGAAAAAATCTACCTTGTCGGTCATGTATCGAACGATATATGATCGCCTTAGCGTGTATCACTAATGTCATATAACTCTACTTCCAAACGAAACAAGTTTTCCTAGTAGTTCAAATAGGTGTTATGTGTTGTTCTTTATCGAATGATTTTGCGTCATCAATGAAACATGCGCATGCGTCCTTAAGAAGATTGCCAACTCGTGTATCATATTGATTTTTTTAAATTTTAGTCATTGAGTTTGCATGTGGACGGGTTGATGGCGGGATAAGTGTGTCTTTGGACAGAATGACGACCAAAACCAAAGTGTTATCTGTCCATTAAGTAAGGAATTTTAACTTTTTGCTTACATCACCGTCGTTGGCGACACAATTTTACTCAGAAGTCTTGGGTTTTGTTTTCATATACTTCCCAAAGGTGCCGCCCGCCGAATTTGCTTCCCCCGGCCGATTCTATCAAGGAGTCACCAAAATGAACATAGTGAGATTCGAACGCAGGTTTCATAGTCAGAATATTAACACGCTCGTTCATTGGTCACGCACCCAATCAGACGAACAGAGGATAAAAAAGGAATAATTTATATTTTCTGTTTGTTGATTTTTTTTTCTTGCATTAATTTCTTTTGGAACTGACAAATAGACGTAGCCATCAAGGAGCCATTGGCTTGTCATTGTATAAAAGGATTTCTACAGTAGTTATTCCTATGCCAAATGATTGGAATACGCACGACAAAATATACAAGGAAATTTATCCATCAGTTACAAATGATTCGAAAATTGAGAATATATTTGTTATGAATAATAAAGAGTGATCCTCCCTTGTTTTGTTACTCTCCTCTTTGAGAGAGCTATTTCTGTTTACTGGGACACTATACACGAACCTTGTATTCTCAGTTGAATAAAGCTTTCTAAAAGACTTCACCTGTGTACTTTTGTCATTGCAATATTTAAATTTTGCATTTTAAATGCACAAAGATTTTAAAGCGGTTTTAATTGTTAACCTAGCAACCGCTTTATATTCTATTTACCTTTTCTATATTTTCATAGTTTTCCATTCCAAATAAGTGATTTAGTTGTTGTGGTTATTGGCGCAGTGTTTGATGACAATGAATGATTACGACAATGGAGATGGAAATACCGCAAAAAGTTACATAAAATCAGATATTGGCATAGACTCAAGCAGAACATTAAAGCGAAAGAGATAGCTCGTAGGAAAACATACTCTTTTGCCAAACTGTAATTACCGCCAGCCACTTCACTACTGCTACATTATTCTGTTTCTTCATCAATCGTCTCTTATTCAATTAAGATCGATTCCTCTTGGTTTTGTTTATAACTTTACTTCATTAGAAAGTAAGTGCTTATGGCTCTCCACGCATTCCTCTTTCTTTATTATCAGTGAATTGGCGTGACTTAATGGGGAAAATAGTGGTTACCTTCTAATGAATTCACAGTCTTCTTTTTCTAAGACTGGCTGTCTGTTCCAATGGAATTAATGGTAAAGGAACAGACGAGACCATAATTTGAACTAGGTTCGACGAATTGACTAACTTACTGGTAACGTTTAATCTTGGATTAAATTAGCTTTCAATCTGGGATTAACAAAACATTTAACCTGGGATTAACAAAACATTTAACCTGGGATTAACAAAACATTTAACCTGGGATTAACAAAGCATTTAACCTGGGATTAACAAAGCATTTAATCTGGGATTAACAAAGTTTTTAATCTTCAATTAACAAAGCTTTTAATCTGGGAGTAACAAAACGTTTAATATTGGATTAACAAAGTTTTAATGTTGAATTAACAAAGTCTTTAAACTTTGATTAACACAACTTTCAATCTGGCAGTAAAAAAAACGTTTAATCTTTGATTATCAAAACTTTTAATCCTAGATTAACAAAACGTGTAAGCTTGGCTTAACGTATCTTTTAATCATGGATTAACAAGTTTTCTATACAGGCAATCGTCTCCTATCAGATCGATAGACTCTGTGGAAATAGTATGGTAAGTCCTAGCTGGAAATGTCTGGACTAGTAAAGCTGTCTGAACATTTGTCATAGAAATAGCGATAGAGTAGTGATAGATTTATAATGTTGTGGAAAAAGAGAAAAAAAAATACGTCATTCCTCTTCGAGACTACCTGAACGATTTTAAACCCTACCAAGGGATGATTTGATAGCACCAGCTCAGATTTATCCGCAATATTTGTATTTTTGGTGTAATTAGATTCTTACAGAGGTAAAATAAGCCAGGTACTTTTTTTGAGCTGTTTCAAAAAGCTAAACAATTTTCTTTAAAAGTATATTGTTTGCAAACAAAGAGGAAGCTTGTGATTAACATAAGGAAGAGGCAGATGATATTTCTGGGACACATGATGAGAAAGGAGGGCCTAGAGAATCTGATACTCACGGGACGAATAGAGGGAAAAAAAGAGACAGGGGAAAGCAGCGCATGACATACGTGGCGGAGTTGGGCAGGTGGATGGCGGAGCGTGGTCTGGGGGAGTTGGCAGAAACACAAAACCTGTTGAGAGCCACGAGGGATAGGGGGAAATGGAGGGCCATGATCGCCTATGTCCTGAAAGGACACGACACATAAAAAGAAAAAAAGAAGACGCTATTTACACCTTATAAGTACGTCATATTTAGGCGCCTCGAGGTGGTGTAATGGTTAGCAAGCTTGTCTCGCTAGAACAATTACGTCTGAGTAGTGAGTTCGATCCTCACTGGGTGCCACTTACTTTCGGCCTTGTGCCACATCCAAGCGTAGCTTGGAATAAAAAAAAGGACACCTCGACGTGATGTAATGGTAAGAAAGTTTGTCTTGCTAGATCAATTATACGGCTGAGTAGTGAGTTCGATCCTCACTGGGTGCCCCATACTCTAAGTACGTCATATTTTTATACTCTTTTATAGATCTCTTTGCTTCACTTCCACCAGTTTTGAATTAACTAACGGTAGACTGTGAGCTCTAGCAGTGCGCTGCAACCAGTCTGAACGAAAGACAATTTTGTAATGATGTCTTCAGGAAAGGCATGCATCAAGCTCTTCTACATTCAAATAGATTAAATAGGTATCGTAAACTAAGCTCTTTCCTTTCTCCGTTTTTACCCCTTTTCATGCTCTTCCCTTTTAAACATTTTACTGCACCCTTAATGTCAGATCGCCATTGATCATTTAGTATATGTAAACTATTCTCCCGAGTAGTTTGTAATACATTATTTATCATTCTCTCAGTTGCGTCTCTGTCTTTGTCAGGGGTGGCTCCGTCAAAGTCGCAACTGAGGAAAATTATACTGAAAGATGCCCAGCCCTGAGAAACAGCTGCCCGAGGCCGGGCCCTCTCATTGCGCCAGAGAAAGGGACCAGTGCTCGCACAGAGGCCAGTTCAACCGACGGTTGCGGGGTCTGCGGGCAAATTTTCTTTCTAGCCCGGGTGTACGTGCTCGGGTCTTCCACATTAAAAACTGACCTTGTATCACAACTCGCCTTAGTGGGGAGACAGTAAATACCTAGTGTTTCTGTATGAATTCCCATTTGTACAGCTATGCGTTTGGGACCCTATGAGTATATGGAGCGTTGCTTATGTGGAGCATTGCCTATCTAGATATTAATGCACAATCGAAAACGAAACACGAGCAATAAAATAATACAAACGACATCCATAGACGAAAAACGAAATTACCACTGTGTCTGCCGGTTCAGCACGTGTCGCACAAAAAAACCCATTCATTTTGTTTGTTTACTCTCAAATGTTGGCAAGCGCAAATCCTCTCTTCTTTTTGCTGTGAGTCCGACCAGAAATCTATAATAGACTTCAGTGGAGAATAGAGAAGTAACAGACGATGTATTACAATGCCGAAAACAAGTGCTTTGAACCTGTCAGTCAATTCATCTTGATATAAATCGATAACATTATTTAGCGCACACGAAGCTTACAATTTATAACTGTTCTTTTTCATGTTAATATATTCAAATAGTTATCCGTTGTTAATAAAATCATTACTTTGATATTTGAAAAGAGGAATAAAAGTGCCATAAAGCTATAAATTCGACTAAATGCCAAGTTTGGGATCCCTAAAGATTTACCCGGGAAAATATATTTGGCATATCTGACGAAAAATAGAGATGTGAATGGCGCCGCTGTTACATGCCACACAAAAGTGTTACGAATAAAAATAAAAAAATAAAGATCTGGCTTCAGTGCGTGAAGTTTTATAATCATATAATATTATGTGTTTGTCTCTTCCTTCGTTAGTTCCTTTGTTAATTAGCTCGACCGTTACGCCTGCCTCTACCGTTTCCGTTTTGATCGTGTGGGAATAGGGGAAAAGGCACTACTTGGTTTCAGTGGGAAAAAGAAAGAAAGAAAGAAGAGAAGGGAAGATAGGCGGGATTAACGTCTCCTGTCAATACCTCATTAATTATGGACTATTCCGTTTTGATCGCATAGAAAAATAAAAGAAACATCAGAGACGCTACTTGGTTTCAGTGACAAGGTGAATAAAAGAAAGAAAAAAAGGGATGGTAGTAGTTTTTTTAATGGCTGTCTCAGTGAAATGTCAATTTCAAATCTTTATTTGTACCCACTTTTTAAAAATAATGACAAGCATTCATTTTTATGATTGCTATTGCAATATTTTTTATAGATGTTAAGCTCAAATATTTTTAACAAAGTGATATGAGAATTTCGGCAGATATTTCATTGTGACAGAACTCGCCATGAGTTTATTCAATCATTAACTTGAGAATTAAGATTCATCAGAAAATTCACAGAGGAAAAACGTGAAATTTTTACGCGTTTTTCTTCTTCATATTAACATTCACAAAACAACCAATACAATACACTAGCGAAATAAAGCGTAGGTTTGAGAATTTGGTGATAGTGAATATACAAGAAAATAAAGGGGTGTAAGACAAGGAGCTTTCTGGATGAAAGGCTGGTTTTGGTGTTGACTCTGTTTCTCAATTTGTGATAACTATTGTATATTTCCTTTATTCTTGACATGCAAAACACAATAACAATACGATGAAAAAAGAAAGGTTGGTATTCCTTGTTAAAAGACTACACGTGATTGTAAAACGATTTGTTCGGGAGAAACCCAAATTAATTCTTTGCAGATTTTCCCAATTAATTTCTGAAATACACTATAAACGATAAACTGTGGAGTTAAAAAAAATGATAATCCAATTTTAATTTTAATTTCAACGCCTCTAGAACGAAACTTTTAATCGTTTGAGAGAACCCTTTTTGCCTTCCATAAGTAGGGCTGAGGCTCACCTCGAAAAGAGTGCCTCATTGTATTTCCTTGGGCTAACCTTTTTTCCGCTGACACGAAATGGAAATATTATATTGAATCAATTGCTAGGTCTGTTGCTAGGAAAGTTGGTTCACTGTATCGACAGAATCTGACATATTTATAAGTCTGCCATTCGTCCATGCTTCGAATATTACTGTCACATATGGTCTGGTGCTCATACAATATATTTAGAGATTCTAGATAAAATACAAAGAAGAATCTGCAATGTTAGTTATCCTGACCTGGCATTTCGGCTTCAACCACTTTCCCACTGCCGTAACGTAGCTTCCCTGTGCCTTTTCTATAAATATTTTCAAGGTTCTGTTAAACTTTCTTCTATGGTGAATATTCATTGGGGTTTAATTTTTTTACAGTTGTTATTTTTATCCGCCCCCACTCGAAAAATTTTATATATGGGAACTAGTTAGAACTATGTAGAGATTCTAAAGTATTATGGTGGCTGTAGTAAGAATGTTAAGTAAAAATGTGTCTTATTCTTTTTGTTTGTGTGTGGGGGGGATACTGTGGAACATTTTGGTCAGTAATCAGGACTAGCTAAGATAAGACAGTTTTGGACAAAGTTTCATCAATTTACAATTGAAATAGCTATATGCAAGCGTAAGTCCCATGCTAATAGTTTATTCTGTCACACTTCTCACTTGTGGAACTCTCTTCCAGCTTCTTTCTTTCTAGTCAACTTTGATCTACAAATTTTAAATATCAGTCGTTATCTTCTGTCTTCTTAATTACTGTTCTTTTATAGTTATCTCGTCTTAATAGTGATTTTTTCTTTCCCCATATTCTTTTACCCTCAGTAACCTCTAGCGTCTTAGTGGCGTTATTACCTTCCTTCGGTTGAAATGATTTTAAAAAAAAATTCTCGAGATACGGTATAATACAGAATTACTTTTCATAACCCTAACGGATGGGGGATAAACTAATTCTAATCGCATTCAATTTTGTTTCTGCTTTGGTTAGTTAGTCTGGTTTGGTTTGGTTACATCATTTTCTTTTTTCAAAATCGTATTGTTGGTAATATTATTTTTCTTCAAAAATTCATTACTGGTCATAATTTTTACAAAAATATAATGCTGGTATTAAAAATGGAATGCTGGTATTTTTACACTTTCATAGTGTTTCGACCCCACTCTGGGGGGTTAACTATTTACCCATACTTGGGACCGTAACAGGTGCTACTGCACTGGGTCACGGTGGCCCTGGGAAGAACACCAATTAAGCGGCGCCGATCAGTGGCCTTGCTGTTGGATGTAGGTTATCGGCTTACCCAGTGTGCGGATGAAGTTTATCATCATTTGTTTGGTTGACTCAGAATTCCTAGCGGAGAAATTATTATTTAATTTAAAAAAAAAACAACAAAACAAATGTTTGAATTCCTAAAAGCATTCAAGAATCTGTGAGTGGGATAAATATGAATTTGTCCTAATATCGCTTGTAGAGTGCTAACACTTTAATTGTTAACCTTCAGCCCTCTCATGATGGATATGTGCCTTTTCTCTCGTAGAGTTACTAAAACGTTTAAATTTACAAAATTAAATACATTTTAAGTCAAGATATTTTGCGCTCGAAGATTGAAAGGTTTCTGAGGAACAGCTCATTTCGTTGTAAATCGCTTGATATTTTATTTCATTTTATGATTAGACCAACCGAATTACCCGCCCCTTGCTCCGTGTCAGGCATTTTCTTTTGTAAGAAAAAGATGGTTGATTTTAAATCATTGTTATAATTTGTGGAGAAAAATTAAGCATCTCAGTATTACCCAAAGATGTTGCCGATGTGACCTCCATCTTCTGACTTTCCCTTTCTATATTTTAGATAGGAGACTTTCCCTTGTTCAAATTTAGGTTTACTTTAAATCAAAGGGAAAATATTTTCAGTGGGAGGTTTGTGAAAAAACAGCCTATTCTGACCCCTTTGATATGTATTTGATGCAATACTTGACTGAATAAATTGATATGCTGATTTCAACATTGATATGACAGTTGAATTGTAAGGCTCTACCCACTAGTGATTTCTTGCGTGAACATAATTACTAGGAGTGGTGTAATGGTTGTCTCGCTAGAACCATTACAAATGAGTAGTGAGTTCGATCCTCACTGGGTGCTCCATACTTTTGGCCTTGTGCCACATCTAAGTTGCGCTTATGAAAATCGCTATAAGTCTTGTTTATTTAGGGGCACTTCGATGTAGTGAATGGTTAGCAATCTTGTTTTGCTAGATCAATTACGACTGAGTAGTGAGTTCGATCCTCACTCGGTGCCCCATGCTGGGGCCTTGTGCCACATGTAAGCTAAGCTTAGAAACTCACCTTAATTGCTAGGAGGTGGTGATTTTGGAATACAGTTTGATTTCTTTAAGAAATTGTAGAATATAATATGGATTAATGTCGTGAAAATGTTTTTCCATGTTGGTTGCTTATTTGATTTTGTTTACTGGCATATCAACACCTCTATGGGTTATTTACTGTCGATATCTAAATATTTTGAACTCAGTTTTATGGTTTTAGCTACAGATAATTGATGGTATTTTTGCTACAAAATGTATTGCTGGTATTTTTACTATAAAAACGTATTTTTGTTAGTGTTTTTTTTTTATTTGGAGGTTCACTATTTTCCCATACCTGGGACCCTAACAGGTGCTACCACCCCAGGTCAAAGTGAACATGAGAACAACAGCAATTTACATGTAGTTCTACCCTCCTAAAAACCTCCAATCTTCCTTGCTGCAGGATGTAGTTTATTGTTATAAACATGTAAGATAGACGATCTTTCCCGCCAGAATCTATCACGACGCAGTGAATATCCGAATGACAAATATCTAAGAGACTCCATTTTGGTTTCAAACAAAACACAAACTTTATATATATATATATATATATATATATATATATATATATATATATATATATATATTTCCATGGAGATCTTTTCACTTTTAGTCCAATCTTCGAACGCTACAAAAAAAAAACAGCGAAAAAGGCAGGCATCGTATACGTTGTCTTACTTTTTTTCCACCTTAAGTGCAAATATTATTTAATGAGTAATTTTGTTAAGGCTTTTGAAGAGCATCTTTTAAGAAAGAGAAAAAGAGCCGAACATCTTTTGTTAAAAAGTCGACAAATATACTTTTCTGGTGAATGGATATTTTTGTCACAAAAGAAATTGAGAGAAAAAGGCATCACGTGAATATGTAGCTACGTTCACACATACCCACTGTTTCTTCCCATGTGTAAATGCTCATTACACATGTGCACTTATTTCAAGCTAAAATTCCACTTTTATTTTTCAAAACTATAGTCTTTTTTTTCTCTTTCCCCAAAAAAAAAAAAAGTTCTTGTTAATGAAAATTATTGTTCATAAAACATTCGGGAAAATGTTAAAAAAAACATGTATGCGTTTTCTCCAAAATATAAAATTTGATGAAAGGGAAAATAAATCCTCTGGGTGATTCGTCGTCTGCTGAAAATATCACAATTCATAAAAGCTGTTCACTGAATAAAATTATTTATAAGCCACAAAATTTTGATTTTAAAATTCTAAATGTAAACACAAACCATAATGAATAAAGACGAAAAGAAAACTTATCTTAGCCGACGCGTTTCATCCTCTGAGGGACTTTATCAAGGCAAATGCAAGGATTTTATTTTGTAATTTAATTAATTGATATAAAAGAGCAAATGTGTTATTGGTTTTTCAAATTTTTAAAATCTAACAACGCTCAAAAATATTCATCACTTTATGGGAAAATTCGGGCAAGCTATGGATGACGCGAAGTGATACAATTCAATGTCTAATAAACAAAAGTGAGTAATGGACAGCGGCTCGGATTCAGGAATCGGAGAGTCGAGTTCGAATTCCAGTCGAATCTACTACTTACTTGGGAAAAGTAAGAATCCTCTTCTTCTTCCACCAGCTATGGGTAAATAACATGACAAGCCGGTTTCTATAGCCTTCGATGACAACTGGTCTTCCGCAGAAAGAAATGGCAACCTACTGAGGGGAAAAAATCTGCCTCGTCAATCATGTGTCGAAAGATGATCGCCTAAGCGTGTATCACGCATGGCACATAACTAAGTGATGTTCTTAAAATATCTCCAATTTATAATTTGCATGTTGGACTGTTCCTTTTGCTAACAACCATGCATTTCGTCTTCTTGCAATTGATGTTTAGTCCTTTCTTCTCGCTTTCCTTCACTAATTTCTCTACGTGTTCTTGTAGCTTCCTTTCTGTCTGCTATCAACACTGTGTCATCTGTATATCTTATGTTGTTAAGATTGTGGCCGCTAATAATGAATCCTGGTAGGGCTTCTAATTCTGTCATAATCGCCTCACTGTATAGACTGAATTAGTCCGGCGAGAAGACCCATCCTTGTTTTACAACCATTTATATATTTACTCGGTTCATTTTCTATCCATATGCAGGCGGTTTGAAGTCAGTATGTTCTGGATTATTCTAATACTCCTCCCAAATGTGTCAGGGTTATCTAGCAGGAGGGTTTTGAATTCAGAATTCTCTTTCTCGTAGATTGGATACCAACCACGGTTGAATAGCATATTTTGCTCTACCAATTGCATATTTTGCTTGCTGATATTTTTATGAAGAATTGGTTTCAATATATCGTTCTTAACTACCAGTGTTCTTCTCTTTGGTAGTATGAATATTCGGCTTTCCTCATAAAAACCATCCAGTGCTGTGTCCTCAAAGATTCCATTCGAAAACCGCATTAATTACGTAGAGTAATAGAGAAAAGAAATGAAAGTTCAAGATCGATCGAAGCTTTTATTGCTTTTAGGGCAAATAAAAACATAGGCCCTTTACAAATATCACTAATCTAGCAACAGGAAAAACAGACAAGAAATGCGCAGAGGTGACGCCAAGAGTGGATTTACAATGTTTGGAGAAAAATTCGTCTTCGTTCCCACGAAACAAAACAGGAAAATAGAAGACAAGGTTGAAAGTCGAAACTAAGTGATAATTATCCAGCTATGCTGCATTAGTCACGGCCAAGACAATCGGTTGAGTGAGAACGCATGCGCATTGAAATAAACAAGATAAAGTTGATGATATCCAAGAAAAAAGTTGTGTGTAGTGTTTTGATTGGACCGCGAAAAGCACGAGTTGTTTTGCCTTCTGGCGAATATGGCGCGCTCTCTGTTTGATCCCGTCTTTGAGGAATATTCCAGGCAAAGTTTATACAAAAGAAAAAATGGGATTAAATCAGCGGAGGAAACAAAAAGAATTTGCCAAAGATCCAACGAACCGTTCCTTCAAGACTAGTGAGCGTTACCAGAGAGAATAGAATCAATACAAACTTTGGCAAATAAAGGGCTTGAAATTCATGTGCTTAATAACAGAGGGAATTAGAAGAATGGTTAGTTCGGCGTTTAGCAGGAGAAGGTGATCATAAAAATAAACACATACATTTGCCTTAATTATTCACTTATAATACTTAGGCATAATACACACGTCTAGATTTAAGCTAGAAAATACTGTAAAAACACACTAATGATTTGGTACTTATAGCAATAAAATGAAATGAAATTGAACATTTTTAACTTTCTTATCCGATTCGTATTGACTAAAAACAGACACTTACACACACACACACACACACACACACACATATATATATATATATATATATATACTTGGCCGGTATGGGGCACGAACCCACGACGTTCACTTTATCAGCACGAATGTTGTCAGCTGTCAATATTCCACATAACAGCGATGAGCGATCAGACTTGGAGCAGGTAGAGTAGAATGGAGATCAGCATGTTTTAGTGGACTCAGCAGTTTTGCATCTGCTTGTCTGAATCATCTTCAAGAAGCGAGAGCAAGATCTAAAAGGACAGCCAATCTAACCGTGATCTCATCTCACAATCCTCACTCTTGCTGCATATGTCACCTCCTTTGTACATCACTAGCGGGTCTTAAATGCCACATAAGATTATCGCACGAAATTTCATAACTGAATCAATTAAGCTGTCAGATCCTCATACGTCGAAACCGACGGGAGAGTCCATTATATATATATATAATGTCGTATACAGATTAATTTTTACGTGCTTATTCTTCGAATATACGCACCAATGACCGAGAGTGCACAATTCATGGAAGAACTTTGCAATAGTAGCCATTGTTTACAAATTCGCGCTTTGCCCCAAGAGTGCTCCACCGAAATTAAATTTTCCGGAGGCGTATGTATTGTCAGCCACAGAGAGACTGATTCGTTGTATCACACCTCAGTGTGGATTAACATCCGATTGCCTCAAGCCGAATTAAACCCGAATTAGTTAGTGTACATAATATCCCACGTCGATTGTGGCATCGACATGAGATATCATGTATATTTACTAATATATACTTAATAGCTCTGTTATGCAACATTGAGCACTGTTTTTATAACAGCTGAGAATATATATATATATATATATATATGTACATGCAAGTATGTATGCGTATGTTTTAATCTTACCCATATTTACTATCTCTCTCTCTATATATATATATATATATGCTAGCTATTTTATATACGTAAAATTATATAATTATCACGGCGAAAAGGGTTTCTGCCAATAAATAGCTCGATTTTTACTAGTGTAAGAATTGTTGAATCAGAAATAATTAACTTTAATTATTATCGAAATCAATTTTCATCACTCGTCAGTAATTTCGATAAAGAAAGTTGCGATAAATGATGAATGAGAAATTACGAAACCCAAAGATGAGAATGTATGCGTTCTTCCAACAGCCAGATTACCTGCACAAAACATTTGATTATAATGGCGAATGATTGAGCAAAACCAACCACACTTTTGGTAAGAGCCTAATACAGAGAACTGGTTTATAATATGCCACAAGGTCCCCGAACGAACCTCCGCAGTATGTAAATTAAGATTTCTCCTAGACCGTTTGCCACCCAAGGCTATAGGCTACAGGACCGAGTATGTCCTGATATTCACCCATAGGTGGAGGGAAAGTCATGGGTTCGCACCTTTCCAAAGGGTATTAGCACGTAAGTAAATGTAATGAACTCAACTCTAATTTGAACACGGTTCGCCAGTTCGTCAATATTAGCACACACTGTCACACACTCACACAGAGATAGACACACACACACACACATATATATATATATATATATATATATATATATATATATATATATATATATATATAAAGAGAGAGAATAAATAACTTATTTATAAAACAGATTGACAACGTTTTCGACATTTGTTATGGGTTGCTATGTTGAGGTACAAAGATGGCCACTTTGGCCAACATTTACATGGACGTTTTAAACTGACCCCAAGATTGTAAAAGTGTTTTTTTATTTCATCTTTGATTGTATATTTAAGAGTATCTACCGTAAACTTTAAACTTAATAACTCAAAAACACAGGATTAGCGGACATATGTTTATATGGACTTTGTATTGCGAGGAACCAGCACCAAAGTTTGTAAAAATTTATATATATATATATATATATATATATATATATATATATATATATATATATGTATTACATCAAAAAACAAAATTACCTCACATGGATATAGTCTATTTCAAGATGGTATGACACCAACCGTCTTCAACTCTTCGATATATTATGAAAGTTCGACAATTATTTTAATATATTTTTTGTTTATATGCTATTTTTATAGATACAAATATTTATTAAAAAAAACGTATGAACAATATATATATATATATATATATATATATATATATTGTGTTTGTGTGTGTTATTGATACAAATACTAAAAAATCAGTGTGTTTTATAAACGAGGTATTATATATATATATATATATATATATATATATATATATATATATATATATATATATATGCCGGGTGTAACACCAAAATTGTCCAAATCCTGTATAAGCAAAATTGTCCATTTCTTAGATTAAGTTCTGAAACGTTGTATTTTAGAAATGATTAAAGATCTCTTACTAGAATTCTCAAAGGTTTTTATAACACTATTGGACTCTAATTTGAGCAATAATAAAGCATAATTACTGTCCGAGCTTAACAGAAGAATCATGAAAAATCGATCATAAACGAAAATGACATTAATTAATCATAGTTAGAGATCGGAAGCTCATGAAGCATTGAAATTAAGTTCAAATATATATATATATATATATATATATATATATATATATATATATATATATTTCCAGGATCATTTTCGAACGTATTCAATATGATCCTCGCCCTCTCTAACCGTCTAACTTTCTGTCCTAGAGTAAAAATTTGCCTCACACGTTTCACATACGATTTCATTTTCAAGTCTTTTATCACTGCTCTTTTGAATTTCACAGGTGAAACTCCTCTTTTACGTGCCAAACGTATTATGGATTGACTTGAATCTTTTCTAATTGATCTCTAAGCACTAAGTTGAAATGATGATCCCTCTTCTTGCTATGACCTCCTGATCCAGTTCTCTCTGCCGTTTCATCTCTTTTAAACTTATTTACCGTTCTCTTGATGATTCTTGAATGGACTTTGAAGATGGAAGCCAGAGTGTGAATGTTGGCATTATTACTGAAGACCTGAATGATCATTTTCCGCTCACCATTGCTCAGTTGAGAAGACAGAACATAAAATATTATAAAAATAATAAAAATACTAAAGAACTCCTCAGAAAAGAAATCTTTTTTTCTAGAATATGAGAATCCGTCAACTAATTCTAAAGGATGAACCATTTCTTTTCTATAGATATCATTTTTATTCATTAAAAAAATGTCTTCAAATAGGGGCGAAAAAATAACGGTCTCAGAATATTTAAAGAACTGACTTTCTTACGATAGGTCTCCCTCATAAAAGAACTAAACAAAAGATAGTAAGCAGAGGACGAATTCCAAGAGCATTGCGATCGATAATCCAAAGCATTGCAAAAGTGCGTTGTGATATTTGAGGTAAGGTGACTCTATTCTCAGACAACAGAATCACAACCACATCTATAAATATTCCCAGCTGAAACTCTCAGAAGAATATTGTAAAAGTTCGTTCACTGTGCCGGGTGAGACAATTTTTCTTTCCAGGAACTATCTTACATATCTATAAGCCTACCATTCGACCACGCTTATAATATTGCTGCCACATATGGTCCGGTATCACTGATATTCACCTTGAGTGCCTTGATATAATCCAAAGAAGATTCAGCAATATTATTGGAGGTGATCTGGTGACACGGCTTCAATCATTTCCCGACCGCCATAAGGTTGTCTCTCGGTGTCTTTCCTATAAATACTTTCATGATAATTGTTCGGGTGAGCTCTTTGATATTCGGTTATTCCTCTCCCCTAACAGACAGAATTTTACATGTGGGGATTAGTTAGGATTGTCATAGCGACATGTGGTATTAGGGGGGATGTAGTAAGAAAGGTATGTGGGAATGCGTTGTTTTGGTGTTAGGAATATTGTGGTATGTTTTGGTCAGTGATTATGGCTAGCTAAGTTTAATGATAACGCAGAAGACCATTCTTTTTCCCCGATACGCCATTTTGGCCTTGTGCCAATTTTGTATGAAATTACAAATAAATATCGCTCTTCCATGTTGTACCAAGACTTTTTAAATTCAGGCTCAGTACTTCGTAATCTATACGTATACTTTTTGAATGTAGGCGCAATACTTCGTAATCTATACCTAGACTTTTTGAATTTAGGCGCAGTACTTCGTAATCTGTAAGTAGACTTTTTGAATTTGGCCGCAGTACTTTGTAATCTGTAACTAGACTTTTTGAATTTAGGCGCAGTACTTCGTAATCTGTACATAGACTTTGTGAATTTAAGTGCAGTACTTTGTAATCTATACCTAGAATGATAGGAAGTTGTTGAGAGCCATGATCGCCAACGTTTCGAAGGGGTATTATTGATGATGATGTTATTTTCGAATCAATCGATGTAATCGAATGCACAATAACCACACAAAACTTTTCAAGATATAAACAATTGGGAAACTTTGAGTTTTGTACTCGAAAAAAATACATGATTTCAATAGAGCAGTTTTCCCCTAAACGCTGTTATTATTTTAACTACCTTCACTCACTGGACAATGAAATTTAAATACACTTTTTATTTTGATGTTAGTCGCATATAACACTATTCATAACTGCAGACGACCATGTATTCTGTCTTTTTATAATGGATACTTAGTTCTGTCTTCTCGGCGTCCCTCTGGTTGTACTGTCATCTGCTATAGTTCCGAAGACCACATTGACCATGAATGGTAGGAACTATTAGGGACTCAGCTATCAGCAAATACTGAATACTGAAAACAATAAAACATTAAAAAATATAAAAATACATATTTATTTGAAATTACCAGCAAATTATTTTGCTGTGAAATTACCGGAAATACATTTGACAACAATTTTTTTTTGTCATCTACAAACTATACAATATCTAAAAAAAAATACATTTACCCTTAAAATATAAAATTAAGCTGTAGTTGAAAAGCTACAATTTCGTACAAAATAATTTAGATTTCAGTATTAAATAAGCAACCAACCAAATATTTAGATTTCGCCATTAAATAAGCAACCAATCTAATATTTAGATTTCGCCATTTAATAACCAACCAAATATTTAGATTGCGCCATTAAATAACTAACCAACTATTTAGATTTCGGTATTAAATAAACAAACAACCGAATAATTAGATTTCGCCATTAAATAACCAACCAACAACTTTCTGCCTGCTTACTTTTTCTACTTTGTCTAGGATTTTTTTCAGTTTTATTTTTAAGTCTCTCCCATCAATATGTGTCATATAATTGTTGTTTTAAGGGGTGCGGATCATAATCCCGAATCGTAAAATCCCGAAATTTGAAATCCTGAATTTATAGACTTCCAAAAGATAAGAATCCGGAAATTTAAAATCCTGAAAAAAAAAATAGTCTTTGGGAGAAAATGAAAAAAAAATGGAAATACCTTTATTTCTAAACATTTACAAAATAACGTTTAAATAGTGTTTATATATTTGAAAAATTCAAAATTCATTAAAAATTATAAAACCAGAATATGGCATGGACGATGGGAAATTTTAGTAGGCAATGCATATGTCTATGTTTATCGCATTATTGGAGAGTTTCAAAAAGAGCAGCAGCACGTAAAAAACGAATATGAACGCATTCTCTGAGGAGAGTCTTGTCCAAAAAAGGGAAAAAATGTTTTATCGTGATGAAAGATTTAAAAATGCAATTAACGCTCGTGAAAACCGACCACATCTTATGAACTATCTTAGGGCCCTTACTCATAATTTTTCATTATAAATTATTCATATATTCTGGTTTTATATTCTTTATGAATTTTGCATGGTTCAAATGTAGAAACATTATTTAGAAATGTTTAAAAAAAAAGGTATTTCCATTTATTTTTTTTCAATTTCTACCAGAGACTATTTTTCGGGATTCTGATCTTTCAAGATTTTAAATTTCGGGATTTTAATCTTTCGGAATTTTGATACATTTACGATTTCAAATATCAGGGGTTTAAAATTTCAGGATTCGACATTCGTGATTTTAAGATTCGGGATTATAACCCAAACACGTTTTTAAGTATGTGTCCATCAATAATAAAACCTCTTGGGATATTTTGGGGTATTTTGTTTTTTGTTCTCATTGGAAACTTCCTTGACCAGGTCACTTCCCGTTTTATCCAAATTAAACAAGCAAAACTATCTGGTTTTTAACCGCTAAATCGGAAAAAATGTCCGATTTATTTTTAGATACTAGAAACGATTAAATTTTATGCCTTGTGCCCGATTTGGATTTTTACTCTCATTAAATCGATGGATACTTGAATACTTTATATATTTGCCGCATTCGTAAAAAGTTTACTTCTTCCTCAAAATATCTACTGCATCATTTAGAAATCACTCAGCTCCACCTTAAGTGTCAGGCTGATGAAATTTGTCACTGTAGATTCTTGTCGGAGGCGCACAATCGGAAGAGAATAAGATCTATTCTACTTAGCTGCTAATATTAATCCTGCTTCCTTCGCAGTCTGTCTTTAAATTTGACCGTCTACCTACTGTTCTAAAACTGCGAAGAATAACTCTCTTCATCGAGAACGGTGGCGACTTTAGATACAGCGAATGACACACCTTGCAGCGGTTTTAATGATTCTGGTTTAAAGAAAGATCACTCAACAATCTTATTATAATTCTGTCCCTCCTTTAGTTATCACGAGAGTTACGCCCTGCAATTACCTGATAAATAATAGACTATTCCGATTTGATCGTGAGGAAAAACGAAAAAGATATATCAGAGACGCTATTTGGTTTCAGTGTAAGAAAGAAAGAAAGACACCTGTAGTACCTCGTAAATGATGAATTATTCCGTTTTGACCGTGTAGAAGGTCGGAAAAGATATATCAGAGACGCTACTTGGTTTCAGTGAGAAAAAGAAGAAAAAAGTCACTAATGTTTTCTGCCAGTACTTCATAAATAATGGGATATTCCGATTTGATCGAGAAGAAAACGGAAAAGACATATCAGAGACGCTACTTGGTATCAATGTAAGAAACACTCGAAAGAAAGAAAGAAAAAACACTCGAAAGAAAGAAAGAAAGAAAGTCCGTCCGTCCGTCCGTCCGATACCAATACCTCGTAAATAATGAACTATTCCGTTTTGACCGTGTGGGAAATCGAAAAAGACATCAAAATTGCTACTTGGCCTCACTTAAAGAAAGAAAGAAAGAAGTGTTGAAAGTATCCTGTGAATATCTCGTAAATAATTGACTATTCCGTTTTGAATGCGTGGAAATACGAAAAACACATAGCAGAGACGCAACTTGGTTCCCTTGAGAAAAAGAAAGAAAGGAAGAAATAAGGGAAGATAGATGTCTGTTTCAGTGAACTGAAAAAACTTGTCAATTTCAAATCTTCTCATTTCTACCTCCTTCTTAAAATAACGTCCAGTATTCATCTATATGATTGTTATTGCAATATTTCATTGCCAAGCTCAAATATTTAACGAGGCAATAGGGGAATTTCTATGGATATTTTATCGTCGTAGAACACGCCAAGATTTAATTCAGTCATTAACTTAAGAATTAAGATTCATCAGAAAAGTTAGATAGGAAAACGTGAAATTTTCCCAGGATTTTCTAGCGTCTATAATCTATTGGAATACACGTTCTAATTATATTGATAGCTGTGGGAAGTATACCCACGATGGTCTCGAATATTAGTAGGCCTGTAGTGAAACTCAGTTAATTAGCATAAAATAGATAAGATGTAATCTGAGATGTTGGAATAGCATTAAAGTATTTTATTTAGCAAGTCCTTACAGTGTTACGTTTTTTTAGACAGATGTGTAAAAATAAATTTCGGAAGATTTCGGGAAATTTTGGCCGCCAACTTTTGGAATTCGAAGTCCTCGCACGTGAACGGTTTCTGCTATACTCGGAATAAACTATATCAGAATTTCTGATGCGAGTCATTGGTTTCACAACAGAATTCGCATTCAACTACAGATATTGTCAAAAATGTCAGGATCTAATATTGTGAATGTGAGCAATATATCAAGTGAGTTTCCGAATATAGTTCTTGTATGGTATGCTAATTCAGAATAGAGATCATGGCTCGCCACAGCCTCTTTTTCTTTATTATCTGTGAATTACCATGACATCTTGTGAAAGTTTGTGGAGTGGTTTCTCGTTACTTCTGCGTTTCTGATTCAGTGTAATACTCCTTGTAAAGTTTTTGCCCCCCGCCCAAAAATCCCCTGTGTATAATACGCCTCCATCCATAACAGGCACCACAAGAATTCTGCTGAAAGTATGGGAAAAATGCTTCTATTCACGCATAATACGCACCCCTTATTTGGTAAACAAACCCTATGAATTGTATCTTTCTAATTTCATTACGGCCAGCGTTTCCTACTCTTATTTTAAAAAAAATGGTTTTAAACATAGAATAATATTATTCTAATTTAGTTTTATGATAATTCTTATTTTATTTTACGGCAATTTTTTAAAGATTTTTTGTAGTTGTGCATAATACGCATCCCTGATTTTGCTTATTATTTTTAGAAAAAATGCGTATTATTCATGAGGAATTACGGTAATAATTATTACAATAACTTTTATTACAAATATAAATTAAAATATGTGTAACTAATAATAAAATTGGTAATACAGCTACCTTATCATTTTGTATAATAAACTGCTTTTAAAAGGGACCTAGCCGTGGTCTAGTTCAAATGATAATGACTTACAATAGCATATCCTTTTATATTTCTGACATGAGGAATTGTAATTATTTACATTGTTCGGGCTGTTGGACACATCTTTATTGCCATGTTCACGACTTTTCGAGCGTTATACACTCCGGCCTTCTTCAAATTGGAATTTCGAACTGAACTCTTTATTTCGTCCACCGTTCTAGGTCCACGTGCCATGCCACTTCCGGATGTCTCAATTATATCCCTTCAATTCTACTCCGCAAGATTTTGTTCATCACTGCAGTAGCCAGGTATTGAACTCACAAATCTTTGGGTCAAGTCACTGGATCCAACTAACGTTTTTTATCCACTGAGCCATGTTTCCTAGAGGCATTATTTATTTATTCAGGCATTCATGATTCTTATTACGCCAACCATGACGGTCCTGCGTCAAGGTGGGTCAATGTAGGTGATTAATGGGTAACCAACCCGTCTTACGCCATTCATCCACAGCATCAGATTTTTGTTTTGCCCTCCGGTAGCGTCCCGCAAAGCGAATTCTCGCAAGTATATTCCTATTTCTCTTGTTTAATTTGGTTCGATCGGTAGATTTTGCAACATTTCTACCTTCATCAGTTTATTTAATGTCGAAATCTACTTTTGTTTCATCCTTGGATCGGTGAAAAACAATCTGTAAATTTTTATATATCAAGAACAATTTTAGTGAAATCTATGACAAAGTGGGGAAAAGATTTCGTGTAACAAAAAGGGAAAGTTATCTTATTAATCGATTTATTAAAGACAATAGAGAAAAAACAATTAGTGTCGCTGAAGGTCCTCGGACTCTAATAGATATAATACCTCGGGTACGTAGTTTCGAGTTAAGTCGTTCTCGACTATACGTCGTTTGTCAAAAAATATATGGAAAAATAAAAATCAAGTTTAAGTCCTTTTATTCGACTTGACGTCTGTCACAAATATTGACGTGGTAATATCACTAAAAAAGCGTTAAAAGCATATAAAATTATGTTACTGTACAATAAGAATAAAATTATATAAAACCATATTAAAATACGTATATTTACAGTAAATGTTAATATAATCACCATAAACCCTTGAGAATGAAATATGGAAACATCTGTGACTCTGTGTTGTCTTATTTAGCGGTCTTTAAGAGAACAATATTTGCATTTTCCACGGTAGTTCTAATATCTACCGTTTGGGGTCGTTGTCAGCGCCACTCGTGATTTCCCACGAAATTGAAATCCAGTTTAGTTTAGGTATATGTACGTCTGATCATCGCCTACTCTCTCATTCGCATTCATTTGTGACTTTATATTTTGCCCCAATAAGAAAAGGGCAAAAACTTGTGAAGAGATGGAACAACTTCTTTCTCTTTCGTTTGATAGGTTGAATCATCAGCTTGCTATTAGTCAAGCAATCATTCAAGAGAAAGCGTTGTCTTTGTTTGAGGACCTGAACAAAAAAATAACCAGATGAGAAAGAAGGCGAGTATAAAGTGAGTCAAGGCTGGTTTATGAGATTTAAAGAACGAAGAATTTATCACTCTAAGAAGCAAGGTGAAAGTGCATCATCTGATTAACAAACAGCAGCCGATTTTCCTAAGCATTGGTTAAGATCCTCGAAGAAATAGGCTTTGTTCCTGACCATATTTTTAACGCTGACGAAACTGGATTATATTGGAAAAAAATTGCCAGATCGTTCTTTCATTGCTAAGCGTAAGGCTATATCACTGATAAATTATTTTATTCAAAATACTGTATGTATATATCGTAAATACTGTAATATTCAATGGGGAGTGCTTATTTGAGTTTGTAGTGTGGTTATTTCGATTTGTCGTCTTTCGACCCGGTTCATGACCTCTAGAACCAATTAATGACCATAGGGTGAGGTATACCTGTATTACAAAACGTGGGCCGGTGATCGAGTGATTAAAACGTTAGCGACCCGAGTCCCTGGTTTAAATCTCAATATAATCGATTTGTCAGGGAAGTGGTTATTGAAAATATCTTGATTGAACGGTCTGGTCTAGTTCAAACTGGTGATCAGACCAGATTATGAGGTTCCTCTTTCCCTAAAACTGTAACTATTCTTGTAGATTAAAACACGGGGTGGCTCCAGAGGTCTGAAATAAACCCACATGTCCCTGAGCCCCCATCTGCAACAGGGATTAGTTAGCCGTCCTAGTGGACAGGTATAATCGGAAAGGAACAGCTGGACACATTCTTTCTTTCTATGTACCGTGTCCATTCATGACGTAGGCGATCATGGATCTCCACCTCCCTCTGTCCCTGCAGCTCTCAACAAGTTCCTTCCCTCTGCTACCTCCAGACCATGTTCAGTCATCCACTTGCTTAAGGCCGCTATGTATGTCATGTGTTCTTTTCTCTTGTCTCTCTTTCTTTCTATTCGACCCGTGAGAGATTCTCCAGGCCCTCCTTCCTCATTCAGCTGCCTCTTCCTGATGTTAAGTATAATCCTCCTCCTTGTTTGCAACCTCTCTAAGATCTCATCGTTGCTCACACGCTAGGTCCATGATATCCTTAGCATCCTTCTGTAGAACCACATCTCCATCGTGTCGAGTCTCTTATTCATCGTCCAACATTTACTGCCGTAAAGGACGACAGATGTCACATAACAGCTCAATATTCTTTTTTTCGTTACCAAAAAAATCCTCAGAAAAAGAAACAATTATTACTACATGTGCATCTATTCAAGAATTCGCCGGAAAGTTCTCGAAACGACCAAGAAGAGATGAAAGACATTCTGGCGGATTTTGAAAATCGGGTTGGGCCGAGAACTTTTCAGACACAGTGGAATATATTCTTACTATGACGACTTTAAGAAAAGGAAATGCTTTACATCGTGATCAAATTTGTCAGGGCTGAATGTATTTGACAGCGAATTTACAGACAAGTAATTTATAAGTCTGTGTTATTTTAATTACGTATCTAAAGCTTTTATTGTGATTATATATAATTATCTTGTTATGTATAGCAGAATGATGTCATTCTGAGAAAATTCTTAGCAGACGACTTTCATTTAAATTTACATCTTTCAATAAAATTACTATCTCAGTGACAACTTAGTTAACTTTGTTATTTTAAGATCCAGGATCCATTTAGATTGACTTTTTTTTCTATTTCACTCTCATATATATATATATATATATATATATATATATATATATATATATATATATATATATATATATTGCGTATATTTTGGCAGCATGATATTATTGAGACAAGTTTCATTGAATAATTGAGAAAAGTTTTGTATATTTATTTTCAATTGGATCCTTTCATATTCACGGACAAGCTTTTTGGTGTCATAATTAAAGGAAGAGAGAAAACTACCGTGCTGATGCATATTTAATCAATAATATGTCTCAACACGGTAATTTTCTCTCTTCCCTTAATAATAATGACACCAAAAATCTTGCCCGTGAATATGAAAGGATCCAGTTGAAAATATGTAGACAAAATTTGTCTAAGCTATTCAATGAAACATGTCTCAATATATATATATATATATATATATATATATATATATATATATATATATATATATATATATATATATGTGTGTGTGTGTGTGTGTGTACTAGCTTAAAATCCGAACTCAATGCAGACATATAAACTAATTCTTATTGAGGGCTAATTGGGCCTCCGACCCAAAACTAAAGGAACTACTGATCCAGTTCAGAAAACAGCAATGATAATTTTAATTAAATAACTTTGAAATTCTCAATTTATGGAACTTCAAAACCTAACTTTAAATCTGATTAGGGCTGTAAATCCAGTTCCGGTCAAGAGAACGATTTGGACCGAAATTCCACTCCCGACCGAAAATTGAGTTTTTCAAATCACAAACTCTGCGGAACTTCAAAACCATACGTCAAAACAAGCCTTATTCCCCCATAGCTGAACATTTTAATCGGTCAGGACACGCATTAGAAATCTGTAAATGTGTATTGATAGATTCTGATTTCAGTTCCACATACACACGCAGAAAAAAGAAAAATACTGGATTTTAAAATTAAATATATATGAACTAGGGTTAAATAAAGACTTGAGTATTTTAAATCTTTATAAATATTTCAATAATTAAACAAAAAAATTTTTTTACATACAGTTAAAAAATTTTTTAAACACCATTTAAAATATTACTACAATTAGAGTTACGTTAGAAATATTCAAATACAATTGCATTCCATATAACGTGACGTCCGCGTCTCGCGACGGACGCTACTTGTAAACAAACTTCTGAAAACAGTCATTTCTGATGAAAGATCGGGGTCGATCTGAAATATCAAATATATATATATATATATATATATATATATATATATATATATATATATATATATATATATATATATATAAATAAATACTTTCCCAAAAAAAGCATTCAATATTTTGAATTTGCAACTTTTCAGTTGTTTTGTCTATATATATATATATATATATATATATATATATATATAATATCTTATAAAGCGGTAATCATACAAGGAATTAATTAGTAATATTAATGTAATTAATCGCGAAATCTCTTTGCTAACAGATTTAATAAGACACTAACTTACTAAAAATTCATTGACGTATTAAATACATGATGTATATGAACGCCAAAACAGCAGCCAGAGCGCTCAATTCGTAACTGAAAAGCGATATATATATATATATACGTTGTGTGTGTGTGTGTGTGTGTGTGTGTGTGTGTGTGTGTGTGTGTGTGTGTGTGTGTATACAAACTTGACAAAGTTCAGATAAAAAGTAGGCCAACGAAGAGAAGCAAGAAATAGTGTCACTAATTCTTCGCACGTTTTTCCTACATCGACTTACTGGTATACATATTTTATATCATTTTCACTTCCCTTCAGACATTGCCATGGCGGAAATGACTAAATCACGTGATTAAAACCCTAAACATTCATATCATGTCTGCAGTCGAGTGTCATCAATGCCTAAGCGCTCATGTGAATCCGTTTCTCGAATATGACCAATGATCAACCCGTATCTATAAATGTGCAAGTCATTACCCAGCTTCGTTCAACAAAATCAAAAAATGGAATCAGGAACGTTCATCAAACACTAGACAATTCTAATGAACTTTTCTTTCTGCATTGCATTAAAGACAGTATTTTTGTTTTTTATTCTTTCAACCCAAGCAGGGCATGAAAGTCATTAAGGTACAAAGGGGTACAGAGAGTGAGAGAAAAATGTAAAAATGAAAAAGCTTATTAAGGAGAGGGGACAATAAAAGAACTAGAATTGAGAAGACACAAGAAGACAGTTGACATTGCATTTCAATTTTTCAAGACCAAAGTTGACTGGAAAGCAAGAATCTGGAAAAGTATTCCACTAGCGAGAAGTGGGAGACAGAAACTGCTAGCATAGAACTTACGGTTACATATAAAATGCTGAGACCTATCTACCAATCTAGTACTGCGCTTAAATTTGGAACTTCGGGGTACTAAAGACGAAATCTCATCAGAAAGATTAGCAATAAAGTATTCACAGAAAAGTCACAAGAAAATTGTCCAGCATTCACTGCCATATAGGAGGACTGATATTACGCAACAATTCAGTATTCTTTTCTTTGTTTCTGTTGCTTCAAGTCTCTTCTTCATCTGTGAGGAGATTCACTGCAATATAGGAAGATTGCAAAGATATAGTGGGGCTGGCACAAAACTATGTTGACCTATTCGCTTTCTATCTGAATAACTCAAAGAGCTTTTCAGTGATTCTTACGACAAATGATGTCAAAATGGCGAAACGGCTTATCGGAAAACCTGGAAAAGAGAAACTCAATTAGTTTTTGGCGAGTTTATTCGAAGAATAGATACGTAAAAATTCGATTCGCCTTCCTCTCTACCGGACGCTGATAGCTCAGTTGTAAAATCTCCGACTGATGCCGAATCAGTCGGGTTTCGATCATGGCTTGAGGCAATCCGTTGTCTAACCACACTGATGAGCTGTGCTGCGTCGAAAAGGTCTATCTGGGGATGACGATATGTAATTCTTTAGATATTAAACATTTTAGGGAATGGACAATTATCCCATACCGTTACACCATTTGGGTAATTTCGCTGTTACCTCCGATATAGGACAGTGTTATCAAAGATAGAACAAAGCTTAAAAACAGAAATAAAACAATCATCAATGCTTCCAAACAAAGTTTTTTTATTGCTTCTTACAATACAAAGTCTGAGAAAAAGCCTAAAACCACAAAATAATATATACTTACTATTCCTAATGCGTAAATATGCAGCTATGTATAAGAAATAAGCAATACCGTAACACCAAAAACTCTGCTGCTGTCGTCTGCTACGGAAAGTTGTAAACAATGTGTGACTCTGTCCTCGTACCCGCTCAACCAAGTCATGGCGACTGATTAAAAAAAGTACCGGAGCACTGAATGTCCCGGATTTAAGGTATAATATAACAATTCACTGGCATGTTTTTCCACTTCGACGTTATATCGTTTTCAGTTCTCTCTTACAGCGATAGTCCTTAGTCTCAACGATTTAGAATTGAGAAATAACTAGCGGGTAGTGAGACGGTTATCATATCCGAAAGTGAAATAGTTTGCTTTCAGAAATGCATGAAATCATCTCGTAATAGTTGTAGGCTATATAGCAGGGTAGACGGGAATTTATAGCCTTGCGTGGCAGCCGTCAAGTAGAATGGCGGCTTTCAATTCAAACAGTCGAGAATGCTGAGAGAAACCACTCCATTTTCTTTGTTCCGAGAAATCATGGAAATTTATAGGGTATAAAGAAAAAAATACATGGAGAATCATGGTTGCTTACAGAGACTATATGGCATTATAAAAAATAATGCTTGATATCAATATTGGTTCAATAATATTCCGTTAAAAATAATACCCTGTGTACACTTCCTCTCTAAGTATTATTTTATATAAAGCTCCAGTAGAAATAATATTCGATATAATTTTCCACATTAAATAATGTAGTATGGCGATTTTCTAAGCGTAGCTTAGATGTGGCCTAAGGCCGAAACTCTAGAGGTACCCAGTCAGGATCGAATCCACCATTCAGTCGTAAATGATCGAGTAAGTTAAGCTTTCTAAACATTACATCACGTTTAGGTGGCCCGGTGATTTTCTAAGAGTAAATTTAGATGTGGCCCAAAGGCGAAAGAATTCGGTCACCCAGTGAGAACCTAACTCACCATTCAGTCGTAAGTGATTCGGCGAGACAAGATTGCTAACCATTACACCACGTTGAGGTGGCCCGGTGGTTTTCTTAGCGTAGTTTAGATGTGGCACAAGGCCGAATATATAGGGAGCACCCAATAAGGAACCAACTCAGTAATTATTCTAGCGAGACAATCGTTCTAACCATTACACCACGTCAAGGTGCCAAATAGAATGTTATGTAATGTTCCAGTAGAAATACTACGCTATATCATGTACCCCTGTAAATATTATGCTATCTAGATCATAAATGCGGAAAACGCTATCGGTTCGTGCCTTTCAAAAGGTTATTCATACTAAAGTGAATATTATGAACACAGGCAGCATTCGAACTCGGATCGCCAGTTTCTCTTTTCCAGTCGCTGAACGTTGAATTTGTCTCACATCTGGAGCCTTATGTATGTATTCCTAATTGTTATCGGTCAAAATTCCACATTATAGCCAGCATTGTTGCTTATTCAAACTCTCCAGTAAGACATTCGAAAAAAAAACCTCGACTTCAGTCACTTTCTCACCAATGTGACGTAGCTTCCTTCACTCTTTTCTACAAATCTTTTAATGGCAACTGATCTCACGAACTTTTTTTCCCTGGGGCCCTGACTACATAAATTTAAGCGTGCTACTAGATTGGCATCTAGATCCCACCCGTTTACTCTTGAAATAGTTAAATGTAACCATCACTTCTACTCCTGCAGATTCTTTTCCCGTGCTTCACGCCTGTGGAACTTCCTTTCGTTTACTTGGTTCTCTGAAAAAAATTTAAATGCAACGTCAATCGCCATCTTTTGTCTTCTTGGGCCCCCTTCTTCTTTATTCCCTTCCTCAATCCTCCCTATTTTCGATATGTTACTCTCACTTTCACTCCCTGTAACCCCCCTGATTACTAATGGCATTACCACCGTGCTTGAAAGTGAAATGATTAAAAAAACGGTTCACATATAATAGTTTGTAATATTTTTAATTAAATTCTGAGCATTCGGATAGACTTTGCTTATAGTTGCTTGCAAATAAGTCCGTTTATTCTGTGAAAATACTAGGGTCATTCAATAAATAAGGTGAATTTTTCGGTATAAGGACTTCTATAAGGACTTTTTTTTTCAACGTAGTCTCCCAGCACTGTCACAGACTTTTCCCATCTGTGCACAAGCTTCCGTATTCCCTCAGTGTAAAAATATTTGGACTGATGTCTCAGCCAGTCGCTCACAGCACTTTTGACTTCATCGTCACTTTTAAACTTCGTGCCTCTCGTGAACGCTTTCAAGAGAAAAAACAGGTGAAAGTCTGAAGGGGCAAGGTCTGGGCTGGAAGGGGGATGAGGAAGCAGTTCCCAACCCAGCTCGTTGATGGTTTGCACCGTTTGGGCTGCTGTGTGAGGCCTTGCGTTGTCATGATGCAAGATGACTCCTTCTGACTGATGACCCCTGCGTTTGTCCCAACAGATAAGCTCAAAGTCCTTGCAATGTCATCCACTGTCACCCTTCTGTCAGACTGAATGAGGTCATTGACTGATTCGATCACCTCAGAAGACCTCACTTCTGTAGGCCTCCCAGGCCTGTCTTCATCCTCAACACTCCTCTGCGCTTCTTTAAACAATTTAGCCCACTTGTAGACATTTTTTGGCTGAAACATGTGGCATCATACACAGTTGACATTCTCCTATGAATTTCAACTGGTTTGCACCCTTCAGCAACCAAAAACTTGATAACTGACCGCTGTTCAATCCTGGGGCATGCTTCTTGGTCGACCATCTTTGTTAATCGCCAAAACACTCAGTTTTTTTTAATCTGCAAAAGAAATTAAATCCATGTGAAAAAGCAGTAAAACAAAAAAAAAGAATAAGCTTCTATCTGTATTAGAAGTCCTTATACCGAAAAATTCAACTTATTTATTGAATGACCCTTGTATATAATTTCTAATTCGATCCCGTACAGACAAAAAATCTGCTTTGTTTCATCTTTTACTCGGTCTAGTTGCATTATATCTGTTACACTTTCACTCTTCCATAGATTCAGACTTCCCAACTCGCTATAAAAAATGAGTTTAAATCTCTTATCAATATAATTGCGGGGTTAGAGAAAAAAGAAATAAGGAAA
>OZ038498.1:91556599-91561599 GCA_964036315.1 Acanthosepion esculentum
GTTTATTTTGTACACATAATTATTGTATGAATTGTTGAATACAATTTTTATATATATTGATACCTTTGCCTTGTCCCTTTTTTTCCACAACAGTTTGGTTTCCTAAACAAAATTCAATAAATGTGGTGTAAGTCCGCCACAAGAGACTAACCTATGAGGAAGAACTTGATCTGTGTGTCACGCTTCATGCGTGTAGTTAGTGTATGTGTATATGTCTGTCTTATACATCAGTGTAATTGTGATATTGTACACACAAACACGCATGTACGTGCATACATACACATTAGGGTAGGCCGTTTTGTGGAACCGTGATATTGCACTCAATTTGAAAGCTGGCATTTGACATGATAAATAATGACACAAAATATTATTTTCAAATCTTTACCGTTTTTTGAAGAAATGATTTTGTAGAATTAAGTTTAGCTTCAAATTTGTAGCGATGAAATTTATTTCCGGTGATCAGTGAAATCCTCATAGCACAGCATTATAAGATTTATAACTTAATGAATCTTCACAAATTGTATAGGTACATGCACATTATTCCTGAATCATTGTGCTATCAAATAAAACCTTCATTTACTTTAAAGGGAATTTAAACTATTATAAAACAATTTAGTTATATTATAATATATACTGCATTAGTTTTAGGACTGTTTTCAATAAACAATACAATTTATTGGGTTTTGTGCACTTTTATCTACTTTTCGTTTTTATTAAACTGACGTAACAAATGGTGTAATATCATATTCCTTGTGTAGACATTTTTGTAATCTGTTACAGTTTGTTTTACATAGGTTGTACTTATCGAAGACGGTAAAAACTTGCATATTTTTCTTGTGGGGATTAATTATACTTCTGGTTTGGATATACTTTCCATTCAATGTATCTAATACAAAAATATCAACTTTGGATTTATTCTTGAAATAATAATATTTTGAAATCAGTTTGGAAGCAAAAACCTGCGGAAAATTGATATTTGTCCATTTTTTTTTTTTTCAGACGATGTTTAAAACAAAATCCCCCGAAGTTGGTAAAAGCTATGAATCTAATTCATGGTGTCAGTAATTATCGCATCAAACACCAAATTCCAAATCGAGCGCCATGTTGATTTTCTAAAAACAGTGAAAAGTCAACCTGTCCTAATACACATAGCCACACAATCTGACTGAGTTTGAGCTGAGAAATTAACGCTTCTCTAGCACGAGACGAGCAATAAAATCATAAAATTGGAGAGAAAAAAAAAGAACTTTCATCTTTTAAACCCTAAAAATATCAGCTAATTATAAGGTGTTAGTGAACTTTTCGGTAATAAATAGAATTACTTTTGAAAGCTTTCTTTTCTAATTTTGAAGAAATATTCTTTCGGTCTATCACTTAATTAAAATAAACATACGCTCCCACAAACGTATATACGAACGTGTTGCGTGCGGAGGGTGTAATTACCCTTTCTGTCCGTACCTTTGGATAAATGGAAAGTGCATTTGAACTGAATATATTTTCTTGTAAATCTAGTATTTTAACTGAACAAACAATTTAGATTTGAAATCTTATCATTTTGCTGTCAGCGAAGTGACACGTACAGAAGTGGTATTAATAATAACAGTAATAATGATAATAAAGAAGAAGAAGAAGAAGAAGAAGAAGAAGAAGAAGAAGAAGAAGAAGAAGAAGAAGAAGAAGAAGAAGAAGAAGAAGAAGAAAAAGAAGAAGAGGCTTCGTGTTGAATTACGGAGTTATCGATGTCATCCGAAGCAAAATATTAGCGATCTGATTTGCTTTTCCTTCACTTAACGTTTGCATTTTTTTCTTTTCTTTACTCGTAATTCCCTTCCGTCTTTATTTAGTTTGTATAGCTTGTGCCCCATTCTGTTTAACTGCACACAGCGCTTGATCAATGAATTTCAAGAAGTGTATCAAGATATCCCATCATGCCTTGCAGCTTCTGCGTGGATTCTTACGTACCGCAAATAGAGAAAAAAAAATACAGCAATATTCAACACTCAGTCGTATTACCCGGAGTCCTTGTAGTTTCAGCTCGTTTTTGTTTCCTTTCTAACACTGCAGGGTTAATAGTTTCTGCGTGGGTGGAAAAACTAGAGAACGACTTCTGATGATCACCACTTCCGGGCATGCGCAGAGATAGTCAAACATGAACATTTTTCTTTTCACTGAGCTTAAAACACAGTCTTGTTAAATCGGCAAAGAAAGTAATTTTTTTTAATCGTGGTTATTCAATTTGATTATAAACTTATACTACCTTCTTTCTACTTGAGATGTTTGATCATTGGGTCAGATTTTAGGAGTTCTGAGCATATTCGTAACGCTTTGAAATAGCTAAAGTTTACAATTTAGCTACATTATAATATAATATATTATACAGTGCATTAGTTTTAGGACTGTTTTCAATAAACAATAGTGTTATTGTGCTCTATGCACTTTTATCTATTTTTCGTTTTTATTAAACTAACCTAATAAATGGTGAAAGAAATTTATTTATTGAATAACGTTTTTTGTCATGTTATAAATTGTTTTACATAATCTGTTATATTTTACATAATCTGTTTTACATTTTTACTCATCGAATACGGTAAAAACTTGCTTATTGTGTTTGTGGTGATTAATTAGACTTCTGGTTTGGATATATTTTCAATTCAATGTATCTAATACAAAAATATCAACTTTATATGGATTTATTCTTAAAATAGTAAATTTTTGAAGTCAGTTTTCTATATCGTCAGCTATTTTTTATACTTCATTTATTATTTTAATACCTTATCAAATCGCCAAATCATCTCGATTACCATCCCATCTGTTTTAGGTGATATTTTTTCTGTTTGCTTTGGCCAAAACTTCGAATGTTAACACTACAGGTCCTTCCATGTTTTCATCTGGCGTCTACTCCTGTGTGTTTTTGTTTATATTAGCATACCATATATACTCGTGTATAAGCAGACTTCTTATATAGCGCGACCCCTAAATATTTTACATGAATTTTAACCTCTCCAAAAAAATTACCAGTGCACAGTGAGGACGCTCACCGAAAAGGCAGGATTTTAACCACTTCAAAAATAAAATAAATTAGCTGTGCGACACCCTATTTTTTCAAGCTTTCGGTCATATAGAGTTGAAACACTTGTTCCCTTACGATTACGATACTTAAGCAACGTCTAGTCTGGTCAGTACCCAAATGGTAAATCCAGGTGCTGTTTTCTAATCGGTGTGCCACAAGCAAATACCCTTGGGAAATGTATGAATTCACCTGTTCTCCCTCCATGTATGGGTTAATTAGTAAAACTTGTATCACTAAATCATTATTATCTCCAAAGATATTCTCCCTATTTAAAAATCTTTTCTGGCTTTAAATAACCTACAAATGGTTGATAAGCCGTACAAAACGAATCAGTCCAGCAATAAAAAGTATTTCTTGCATGAAATATGATTATATGTTGCTCTAAAGATCAGGTGAAAATAGTTCTTGGCTAAGAACAGGCCAGTCGTGTTCCAAAATTATTTCCTGTGTTATTCTTAAATGTGAAGCACATTTTCCCGCGTTATTCTTCGAGTCGAACCATATTTTCCCGCGTTATTCTTCTAGGCGAACCATATTTTCCCGCGTTATTCTTCGAGGTGAACCATATTTTCCCGCGTTATTCTTCGAGTCGAACCATATTTTCCCGCGTTATTCTTCTAGGCGAACCACATTTTCCCGCGTTATTCTTCGAGGTGAACCATATTTTCCTGCGTCATTCTTCGAGGCGAATCACATTTTCCTGTCTTATTCGAGTTCAAGAATTTCTTGAGTTATTCTGTTAGGCAAACCACAATTTCATGATTTATTATTCTCGGAGGCGAACCACATCTTCCTGTCTTACTCTTCGAGTTGAACCTCATTTTCCTGACTTATTTTTAGTGTCCCAGCTATGGGCAAATTGTGAACTTACAAATAAAAACAAAAACCTATGAAAATATAAACAAATATTTTTAGAGTAAAAATACATTTCTATATATATATATAAAAAATTAATACCCACAATCCATTTTATCTGCAGTTGAAACCATAAGATTGTGTTCAAAATATTTTATCCATCTAAACAAAATCAACCAATCAACCAGTCAACCGAAACCTTTATGGACATGTTGAAGCTGCTGAACATATAAATTGTTCGTTACGTATTTCATCGTATTTTAATTACTGAACGATCTCCCACACGCACAATATTACATTTCTTTCATTGAGTTAAGCTTTTGACGTTAGGCGTATTGATTTATCCTGTCGGTTAACTGTCTTTTTGCGCTGAACTGTCATATATTAGTGTACTTCAAATTTATTATTAACTGTTACGTATTATTAGTAGGTAAGATGATGTATTCATCATTAAAATTAGTTCCCAAAATCAGATATTACTTATGACTCAAATTATTGTCGATTTCAATCATATGCGTAAACTCGTCATATATTAAGTCCGGCCAAATTGTGTGCTATAAAAAGAAAACTACAAAACATATCAATTCGTCATTTAATCTCCTTCGAAGTAGTCCCCTTATCGGGACAGGTGCTATAAAAAGAAAACTACAACACATATCAATTCGGTATTTAATCTCCTTCCAAGTAGTCCCCTTATCGGGACTGGTGCTATAAAAAGAAAACTACAACACATATCAATTCGGTATTTAATCTCCTTCCAAGTAGTCCCCTTATCGGTACTGGTGCTATAAAAAGAAAACTACAACACATATCAATTCGTCATTTAATCTCCTTCGAAGTAGTCCCCTTATCGGGACTGGTGCTATAAAAAGAAAACTACAACACATATCAATTCGTCATTTAATCTCCTTCGAAGTAGTCCCCTTATCGGGACTGGTGCTATAAAAAGAAAACTACAACACATATCAATTCGTCATTTAATCTCCTTCGAAGTAGTCCCCTTATCGGGACTGGTGCTATAAAAAGAAAACTACAACACATATCAATTCGGCATTTAATCTCCTTCGGAGTAGAC
>OZ038498.1:91566599-91576599 GCA_964036315.1 Acanthosepion esculentum
CGTTGATGCGCACGTGTAGTCAGAACACTGTCAACAAAGCCAGTCCGATAAAGTCACAAGCAAACTTTTCCATTTTGTCTTACAATTTCCCAATACTGTTCTTGATATATAGAATATATAACGTTATCTCACACACACATACACACACACACACACACACACACATTTCGCCTGTAAGTGTTGACTTCTATGTTCACTTTTATATTTACACACGCTCTATCTCTGATATTGAGCACTTTATCCCATAAATATAGCACACTTTAAGACTATATTTCTTCATATATACATATATATATATATATATATATATATATATATATATATATATATATATATATATGTATGTATGTATGTATGTGTGTGTGATTTTGATTTTTATCTATTTCAATTATGTCTGCCTATGTATCTAATTTGTTTTTATATCTGTAGATGCTGCTTAATTTATACTTGTATATTTCATTAATATCTATTTCTCATTAATCATCTTTCGTTCTATTTATCTAAGTCAGTTTCTATCTATCTCGGTCTGTTTATTTATAACTATCTATCTATCTACCTATCCGTATGTTTGTCTATCTCTCTCTCTCTCTCTCTCTCTCTCTCTCTCTCTCTCTCAGTCTGTTTATGCATGTCTATCTTTCAATCTATCTATATCAGCCTGTTTATATCTCAACCTCTATCTATCTATCTATCTATCTATCTATCTATCTCTCTCTATACATATATATATATATATATATATATATATATATATATATATATATATATATATATATATATCAGTCTGTTCATTATCTATCTATCTGTCTATCTATCTATTATCTAAGTCTGTTCATTATCTATCTATCTGTCTATCTATCTATCTATTATCTAAGTCTGTTCATTATCTGTCTGTCTGTTCATTATCTGTCTGTCTGTTCATTATCTTTCTATCTATCTATCTATCTATGTATCTATCTATCTCTCTATCTCAGTCTGTATCCATCTTTTCGTCCCGTCTGCCTATCTGTGTCTGCCCTATTTCTTTTTTCGTTCTTTATTACTTTCGTTCTTTTTTGTTTATTTTCTTCCTGTCTGTATGTGCATCTGCCTGCTAGTCTTTCTATGTCTGTCTGTATTATTCCTTTCTTTCTCTCTTCTTTCCATCTATCTATCTATCTATCTATCTATCTATCTATCTATATATATATATATATATATATATATATATATATATACATACATATATATATATATATATATATATATATATATATATATATATATTAATCCATCTATCTATCTTACTTTTTTTCTATCTCTTCATCTTTTCTAGATGCCTTCTCTCCTTCTGACATGAAAATCAACCTCTTTCTATAACCGTGTCTAGATCCAGTGTAAGTTCAAAACACAACAATCAAATGAAGACATTTTCATTATTTGAATGAATCCCTCCCTGCATACACCCTGGAAATAATTTACGTAATAAATGGCACCCAGGCCCTTTTCTATTAAGATAATGTACCGATTATAAATTATCTTTTTGCGTCCAGGACACTCTTTTTTTCAATTGTACTTTAATATTCTAATCAAGTGAACCACAATTTTCCTAAGAGCATTACTCCAATTCGAGCGGAGCTTTTAATAACTGCAATAACATTAGGCAGTCGGAAAGATTGGCCGATTCTAGGTTTCTTTCATAAGGTTTCAATTCATCATCAGAGCGAAGTGTTTTGGACAGGAAGACGTGTAAAATGAATTATAAAGAAATAAAACAATGTCAGAAAACAATGAAAACATTTATCTACTCATGAATTGTTTTCTCTTAAAAAATAATTTAGTCTTTTAACTGGGTAGGGCTTGTTCATTTTACGATATGTTAACACCTATTGGGTTATATAAAGTCGAAATCATTTTTTATATTTACGTTTGAATCTCTAAGTAGTCACTTGGTTCATCTTGGTAAATCTTGGTTCTTTATATTAGAGTCTATAAGCATTTACTTGGTTTGGGAATAAGCAATTATTGGTCGTTTATATCCGAGTCTATAGTATTTAAATTGTTCGGGAGAGGTAAATATCGGGTGTTTATATTTGAGTCTATAAGCATTGACTTTGTCATAGGGAAATTTTATTTGGTTGTTCATATTTGAACGTATAAACACTTACTTGGTTTACGGATAATGAAATGTTCGTTTATATTAGAATCCATACGTATTTACTTAATTTGGGAATAGGCAAATATTGGTAGTTTTAATTGTGTCTATAAGTATTTACTTGGTTCGAGGATAAGTAAAGATTAGTCGTCTATATTTAAATTCATAAACATTTATTTGGTTCGTAGATAGTTAAATATTGGTCGTTTATAATTCGTGTGTCTATTGGGATACATAAATATTCGTTGTTTATATTTGAGTTTATAAGAATTTATTTCATTTGAGGATATTTAAATATTTTTATACACTATTTACATTAATTCGACTATTGTCCTCATATTTGTTGCCATATTTGTTACAACGTTTCGGCCGTTGTACGCTCAGGCCTTCTTCAGGTGGTTGGAATTTCTAACTGAACCCTTTATTTCGATCGCTGAGGTAGACTGATCTAGTTCCACGTGCCATGTCTAATGGATGTCATTTATCAGTTATTTCCTGTTAATTCACCTCTCCAAAGTTTCCACTGCCTTAACCAGGTATTGAACTCGGAACTCTTTGGGTCCTGTCACTGGATCTAACCAACGCCTTTATCCACTGTGTCCTTAAGGACACCTGTGTATGAATTTCTGGGACTTTTAAACTTAATTTCTTCAGCAACCATTATTTTAACATTGCTCATATTGCAATTTTTGCTGTTATCATTGCATTTTTTTTTACTTGAACTCATATTGCAATTTTCGAATGATTGGTGGTACTCTTTGACACAGCTCTGGAAACACAGCAACGAGAAAAATTAAACTAGGAAAGAATTGTCTATCAACTAGTTTTTACCGTTTCTACCGAAGTATGTTTCCAAAAATTCAGATAGATAGTTTTTAGGTAGACGTTATATAGATGTACATAGATAGACGAAGAACAGGAATGGATAGATAGATAGATAGATATTCATATGAACAAACTGAGATAGATAGATAGATAGATATTCATATGAACAAACTGAGATAGATAGATAGATAGATAGATAGATAGATAGATATTCATATGAACAAACTGAGATAGATAGATAGATAGATAGATAGATAGATAGATAGATAGATAGATAGATAGATAGATATTCATATGAACAAACTGAGATAGATAGATAGATAGATATTCATATGAACAAACTGAGATAGATAGATAGATATTCATATGAACAAACTGAGATAGATAGATAGATATTCATATGAACAAACTGAGATAGATAGATAGATATTCATATAAACAAACTGGGAGAGATAGATAGATAGATAGATAGTGTTGAGTCTTGACTTATTGTTGAATCTCGCCTATTGCATGGAATAATAATGCAACACAAAATGTACTTAGAACAAGAATGTATTATAACAAGAAAGTGTACACAATAAGTACATATAGTATTTCTGTATATTTCTGGGAAGACGTTCCTGGAGAATGTGTTGACTAGTCGCAGTCGATCAGAGTCTCTAGTTGGATCTCGTGATTCCTTCCCCCGTCTTCCGGTACCAACCATTATTTATATAGTTGGTAGTCACCTATGCAGATTAGGTGGATCCTACCACAACAGATAGATAGATAGATAGATAGATAGATAGATAGATAGATAGATAGATATTCATATGAACAAACTGAGATAGATAGATAGATAGATAGATATTCATATAAACAAACTGGGAGAGATAGATAGATAGATAGATAGATAGTTAGATAGATAGATAGATAGATAGATAGATAGATAGATAGATATATAGATAGATAGATAGATAGATAGATATTCATATGAACAAACTGGGAGAGATAGATAGATAGATTATAATATGATCAAATCTTGTAGAGCTCTAAATATCAACAAGTTTTTTTTAGTTTTTTTTCCATTTCTGTTATATATTAACTTTTCCTTTTCTTTCGATACCCCCTGCTTCGTAATATTTCACAACTGTTCTCATTTATTTTTTTGACGACTAATGAGTGAAGAATATCTCTAACCGAATGAACCCATTCGTCTCTTTCCAAAAGACATTTGCCTTATTATGACGTCATGTCCTCACAGCTTGAATATCTCAAAAGCATCATGGCAGACATGGAGATGTATTATCTGGACAATTTTTTAATTGACTCGCACACTTTTCGTAGTGAAACCAGTTTTTCCCATCATTTTACTTGCTCACATTTAGAGCTCTTTTATCCGAGTCGTGCCGTTTTGGTGTTTCCAGTTCTCAGAACTGTCTCTCTGTGTAGGTTGAATAAGTCCGGTGAGAAGTCACTCCTTGCCATACGCCTCTTTCTATTTTTTCTATATCTGTTGAACTCATTTTTCTTTTAACTGTATGCAGGCGGTTTGCGGCCAGTATAGATTTTTGATTATTCTGAGGTCGTTCCCGAATATGTCAAGGTTTCTCTAACAGATATTTCTGGCGTACTTTGTCAAACGCCTTTGCTTCGTCTATAAAAATAGGTACACGAGTACTACGTTTAAATTCTTTAAGTCTACGTACCATAGAAGAAGGTTTAGCAGAACAATTACCATGAAAATATTCATAGAAATTTTACAGGAACTTAATTCGAACGTTTGGCGGTACTCTTTCAGACAACTCTGGAAACACAGCAACGTGAAATATTAAACTAGGAAAGAATTGCCTATCAACTAGTTTTTATGGTTTCTACCGAAGTATGTTTCCAGCAATTCAGATAGATAGTTTTTAGGCAGACGTTAGATAGATGTACATAGATAGATGGAGAACAAACACGGATAGATAGATAGATAGATAGATAGATAGATAGATAGATAGATAGATTAACAGACTTAGATAGATAGATAGATAGATAGATTAACAGACTTAGATAGATAGATAGATAGATAGATAGATAGATAGATAGATAGATAGATAGATTAACAGAGTTAGATAGATAGATAGATAGATTAACAGACTTAGATAGATAGATAGATAGATAGATAGATAGATTAACAGACTTAGATAGATAGATAGATAGATTAACAGACTTAGATAGATAGATAGATAGATAGATAGATTAACAGACTTAGATAGATAGATAGATTAACAGACTTAGATAGATAGATAGATAGATAGATAGATAGATTAACAAACTTAGATAGATAGATAGATAGATAGATAGATAGATTAACAGACTTAGATAGATAGATAGATAGATAGATTAACAGACTTAGATAGATAGATAGATTAACAGACTGAGATAGATAGATTAGCAGACTGAGATATAGATAGATAGATAGATTAAGAGACTGAGATATAGATAGATAGATAGATAGATAGATAGATAGATAGATTAAGAGACTGAGATATAGATAGATAGATTAAGAGACTGAGATATAGATAGATAGATAGATTAAGAGACTGAGATATAGATAGATAGATAGATTAAGAGACTGAGATATAGATAGATAGATTAAGAGACTGAGATATAGATAGATAGATAGATAGATAGATTAAGAGACTGAGATATAGATAGATAGATAGATTAAGAGACTGAGATATAGATAGATAGATTAAGAGACTGAGATATAGATAGATAGATTAAGAGACTGAGATATAGATAGATAGATTAAGAGACTGAGATATAGATAGATAGATTAAGAGACTGAGATATAGATAGATAGATAGATAGATAGATTAAGAGACTGAGATATAGATAGATAGATTAAGAGACTGAGATATAGATAGATAGATTAAGAGACTGAGATATAGATAGATAGATAGATTAAGAGACGGAGATATAGATAGATAGATTAAGAGACTGAGATATAGATAGATAGATTAAGAGACTGAGATATAGATAGATAGATTAAGAGACTGAGATATAGATAGATAGATAGATTAAGAGACTGAGATATAGATAGATAGATAGATTAAGAGACTGAGATATAGATATTCAGTATAGATTTTTGTTTATTCTGAGGTCGTTCCCGAATATGTCATGGTTTCTCTAACAGATCTTTGTGGCGTATTTTGTCAAACGCCTTTGCTTAATCTATAAAAACAGGTACACGAGTACTGCGCTTAAATTCATAAAGTCTATGTACCATAGAGGAAAGTTTAGCAGATCAATTACCGTGAAAATATTTATAGAAATGGTACAGGAAAATTACGTTACGGAGGTGGGAAAGTGACGGACGAGACATGCCATGTTAGGAGCAATACATATTTATTTGTATTTTATCAAGAAACTTAAAATTATTGTTTGGATTATCCGGAATGCGATAAAACTGTCCATGTCGGTTTTTGTAGCAAAAGTAAATAATCTTTGTATTACTGCTACAAATGGCGCGTTTTTACAGCAACCCGTTGGAAGTATTTTTAGACATGCCCACTTGTGCAAATAGCAGAGGTTCTTTTCCAGAGATATTCTTAATTTTTATCTCACCCTTTATTAACATTGTATTTCAGAAATGCAGTTTTTTGCCAAACTCTATTTCTTTTCTCATGTAACACAGCCATATTATATAAGGTGAATTCTATTTTTTTTTTTTTTTACTCATGCAGGAATTATATTTCCGTTATGTGTTTTTCTATATTTCCTTACGTTGTCTTCAAATGTTTTCAAGTCTGTTTTCTGATGTGAATGAATCGTTTTCTGTTTACACTCATTACAGTCGTTTATGGAACAGGGAATATCAACCGTAGGGGTTGCAAAAAATATGCTAGGGTGGGGACATAACGAATTTCAGAAGTGGCTAAGGATATGAAAGCATAAACATTTTCGTGTCGAAAATATGTAGATCTGGTATACCATATTCGAGTATGATCTGTGTATAAGGCTATTTTTTTGTGTAAAACCTTTTACACAAAAAAAATCGCATTATACACAGGTAATATTTTGAAGAGGTAAAAAGTCAGGTATTTTCGATGACCGGTTGCACTATACACAGATATTTTATCTTTCTGGTGGGGTTAAAATTGATGACAAAATTTCAGGGTTCACACTATATATTAATTAGACTTATATACGAGTGTATACGGTACGTTTCTATCGCTGCAAAATCACTTGGCAATACATCCCAACTACTATAAAAAGTTTTACTAAAGTGGGCCGTTGTATAGTGATTTTCTAAGCCCTCTTAGATGTGGCACAAGGCTGAATGTATGGGGCACACAGTGAGCATCGAACTCACTACTCAGGTGTAATAGGCCAGCTTTCTAACCACTACACCACGTCGAGGTACTCTGGTGGGCCTTTCTATATATTAGTTTGGCCAAAAGTCCTGACTCACTTAGGAAGCGTAAAGTAAACAACACAATTTTATAGAGCAACACCAGTATTTATTCTTAAAAATAAAGTTCGTCATTCTCGACGATCTTCTACCAGCGATCAACCAGCATCCGAATCTGTCTCAGATACCAGTCCGATGGCTTTGAATAAAAAAAAATCAACAAGCTTCCTTCACTTCATCAAAATCTCTGGTCGCGGAAGAAGTGTGTCATTGTATGGCCATAGACAATCGGAGTAGCATCGGGACTTAATGATCAATGTCGAAGAACCTCAACACCATCCATCAGTTTGAACTTCTCCTTAGTCAACCTGACAGTGTGTGGCCTCTCACTGTTTTGCTGAAACAGTTCCGGAACCCAACTGACCAAAGCAAGATACTCTTTCTTTAGTTTGTCGTACACGCGGTGTAGCTACTGGCGATATAGTTTAGCGTTGATTTTGCGACCGTATGGAACAAACTCGAAATGCAGTATTCTTTGTAAATTCCTCCAGACAGAGATGAAGATTTGTTTTCTTTCTATATGAAGTGAATCAGGACTTTCTGGCTAACCTCGTGCAGTATAAGTGTATTTTTAATGCTTTTTACTGTAAAAATGTCTCAGAAAAACCGGAAGTGACTATCGGTGATCAGGAAGTCAGATGATCTTTACTAAAATAAAACGATTATTTTATGTGCAGTGTAAATGCATTGCTACTGATTTTACAACAGAAATAAAAAAGAAATCGGAATAGAAAGATTGTGAGTCAAAATTTACAGCAAACTTTACTGAGAGAATCGTGTTAACATATATATATATATATATATATATATATATATATATATATATACATATATATAGGAATGGGTAGGATAAATATGTACATATACGTACAAATACTTGCGCGTACATAAGTATATTTATTCTTCAGATAATATAAATAAAGTGCTCAATGTCATAAAACAGAGCTATAAATATAACAAATGAATTTACATAATTTCCAACGTCGATAACAGGACTTGGATTTTCATAATGCAATCTTCAAGTGTGAATTCTGACCGTTATCTCATAAAGGTCAGAATCCACAACTGAAGATTGCATTAACTGTAACTCTGAGTAGTTATAATATATATATATATATATATATATATATATATATATATATATATATATATATATATATATATATATATATATAATATCAGTGGCTAATGTACATATATATATATATAATATTAGTGGCTAATGTACACACACACACACATACATATATATATATACATACACACACATACATATATATATATATATATATAAATATATATACATACACACGCATACATATATATATATAAATATATGTACATAAACACGCATACATATATATATATATAAATATATATACATACACACATACATACATATATATATAAATATATATACATACACACACATACATACATACATACATACATATATATATATATAAATATATATACATACATACACACACATACATACATATATATATATATATAAATATATATACATACATACACACACATACATATATATATATATAAATATATATACATACATACACACACATACATATATATATATAATTCCCAAGAGGATAGAATCCAGGGAGAACTCAATGTCCATGACAGAGTAAGAATATAATAAAATGACTCAAACACTAATATACCATGGTTATAATTTATTACAATCCATCATGGCTACAAATTCAAAAAGTATATATATATATATATATATATATATATATATATATATATATATATATATATATATATATATATATATATATATATATATATATATAATATAATATACTATATAGATAAATGGATTTGCTCTTTCACGCTCTCCGTGTATGCGTTTCCTTAAATTAATCAGCCCAACTCCCTAATTTAATAAATTAGGCTATCATGAGACCTGAATAAAAATTTACTTTACAGGAAAAATATTTTGAAGTCATTTATTTGATAAAAGAAAAATTCTGCTTGTAAATATATTTTGGAAAAGTTCCATTCTTCAGCATTTCCTTTGTCTATTCATTGCAACGTTTATAATAAACATCTCGTATTTTGAAAATTTGAGAATTTGGAATAAACTGACACTGTCGTCGAAAAAGAGACGATTCTTCATTTCCTTCAAAACGTGGGCGATCATGGTCCTCCCCCTAGTTCTTAGCAATGATTGTCTGTCTAATATTCCTCATTCGCCCTCTTCTGCCATCGACTTGCACAGGCTTTTTAGCTAGATTACTCGCTGTTTCCCTCTGTACCTTTTAACTTCAGAATTCTCTATCAATGTCAAATTTTCTAAACTCCTTTCGTTATTATGAGCACCAAAATTCCAACTGTCTCTTTTTTTTATTTTAAGTATAATTGTGCATTTTGTCTTCATTTATTTTACAACGACCATTCATTCTATCTTCTGTTAAGTTCTAACTTCCTGCTCATCTTTCCGAACTTGCCTGAGTTTTTTTTTTCTAACTGCCTATGCGGTTAAGAAAACAACATTTTTATACGTTATATTCAATGCCTTGAATATGATCAACTTGTCGCCTTGGCTATGCACTAATGGGATTTGTATGAGA
>OZ038498.1:91581599-91646599 GCA_964036315.1 Acanthosepion esculentum
AGAGAAGCGTTGTTGCTGATTAAGTGGGTTGTATTAAATTTAGTATAGTATATATGCCTTCTAAATAATGTTGTTGCCGTGAAACCATCAATACTATCTATCTATCTCACTCTCTCTCTCTCTCTCTCTATATATATATATATATACATATATATATATACATATACATATATACATACATATACATGTATATATATATATATATATATATACATGTGCATATATATATATATATATATATATATATATATATATATATATATATGCGTGTATTTTCTGTATTTAGGCAGCAAATGTTCTTTGAATCCAAATATTATTAAAAACGACAGATATTCTGAGTCGATTAATGTTATTGATCAACTTTTACTGATTACAAATAATCCTGCTCAGCTAAGAGGAAATTCAGTCAGAATTTGTTCAAAGTTCATTTCGGAAGAAATGTATATATATATATATATGTATATATATATATATATATATATATATATATGTATATATATATATATATATATATGTATATATATATATGTATATATATATATATGTATATATATATATGTATATATATGTATATGTATATATATATATATATATATATATATATGTATATATATATATATGTATATATATATATATATATATATATATATGTATATGTATATATATATGGTCTTGTACTCCTGCTGTACATTTAGAGATTCTTGACAAAATCTAATAAGGATCCGTTACTGGTCCTGTCCGATCTCGACTTCAGTCACTTTCTCACAGACGTGACGTGGCTTCCCTCTGTCTTTTCTACAAATGTTTTCATGGCAAGTGCACTGACGAATATTTTTTTTCCTTGTGCCCCGAATACATGGATTTAAACGGGCTACTAGATTGGCATTTAGGTTCCACATTTCAACTGCTGAAATAGTTAAATATAACCGCCACTTCAACTCCAACAGTTTCGTTACTCGCACTTCCCAACAGTAGAACTCCCTTCCGCTTACTTGCTTCCCTGATAACTACAATCTTCAAAAATTCAAATGCAACGTCTTTCTATGTTGTGTCTTCTTGAATAACGTTCATCTTTTTTTCTTTCTTCAATCCTCCCTATTCTCAGTCTTTTCATTTACTTTTAAATCCCTGTAACCACCCCTGCGTAACAGAGGCATTACTGCCTTTCTTGGGTTGAAATCATTAATATATATATATATATACTAGTAATACTTGATGTTACAAAACCTCGGATAGCACAACTTGTAAGTATATCAAAACAAATTGATACCCCAGGAAAAAAAACTAGAAACATCCGAACAGGGCGAAATAAATCGTCCAGTGCCTTAAGGTTTTAGACCAAAGAAAAAACCCAAGCGAGTAATAAAGCTAAAACGTAGAGCAGGGATAAATTAAATAAATCCTTAAGAGTCAAATGAAATTTGGCTATTTAGGATTTATTTATATATATATATATATATATATATATATATATATATATATATATATATGTGTGTGTGTGTGTGTGTGTGTGTGTGTGTGTGTGTGTGTGTGTGTGAACCCATGCTCTCGATGTCTCCATCAAAATTCATCACCAAAGTGAAGTTGCCGTGTGATCAAATACAGTGAATGATGAAGCCATCACTGGTTTTAATACGGTTTTCCTTCTCCCGGACTGACTGCAACCTAAAGTAGGGGAGCTCCGGCTTCACTTTTATTTGAACAACATAGTGCCAGAACCGGTTACTGCGAAAGGGACTGGCGAGCCTTTCTAGCAAATGTGCGTGATCAGAAAACCAGAAAAGTCGGCGCTTTATACGTTCAACGCCATTAGGTCAGGTTGATTCTTCACATTTTTTAGATGATCAGCATTGCAGACAATTTAAAAGCTGTGGTTTGATAGAGTAAGTATCAACTCCTAAAAGTGGATTTATACCTTTTACCAACGTTTGAGTATTTCGTTTTGAGTATTGTCTGAGAGATTGACAGAAATACCTAATTTCCGTAGCTTTTTGCTTCCAAACTGAGTTCAGCATTTTACTATTTCAACAGTAAATACAAATGATGTTGATATCTTTTGTATTAGAAACACTGAATAGAAAATATATTCAAACCAGAATTCTAATTAATCACTGCAAGCAAAAAATTATAAAAGATTACAAAAAAATGTTAACCAATGAAAAGATCTTACAATATTAGTTAGTTAATAAGGACATGGCACAGTGGATAAAGGCGTTAGTTAGATTCAGTGACCATACCCAAAGAGTATGAGTTCACTACCAGGTTAAGGCAGTGGAGAACTTTCAGAGGGGAATTAACAGGAGATAACTGATAACTGACATCCATTAAACATGGCACGTGGAACTGCAACAGTCTACTCCAGTGAGCGAAATAAAGGGTTCAGTTCGACATTCCAACCACCTGAAGAAGGCCGAAGTGTACAACGGCCGAAACGTTGTAATAGATATGGCGACAAAGATGAGGACAATAGTCCGAATAATGTAAATAGTGTACATAATACCTCATCTCGGAAATATAGACAGATACTAAAAACAAAAAATAGATAAAAGTGTATATAACACAATACTTCTGGGCACAAATTATAAGACAAAATGTTTTAAATTTGCATCGTTTTTTGAAAATAGCTCTAAAACTGTTTCCTGCTTGATAGTGTATAATATATGACTTAATATGGGTAAATTGTTTTAAAATAGTATAATTTCCTTTTGAACTAAATGAAGGTCTTATTTAATGGCACAATGATTTAGTAATAATGCATTTTGTACATATACAATTTGTGTAGCTTCAGTAAATTATAAATATTATAAGGCTGTGCTATAAGGCATTTACTGATCCTCGGAAATATATTCCATCGCTATAATTTTGAATCTAAACTTAATCTTCAAATTTGCTTCCTCAAAAAACGGTAACGTTTTGGATAAAATTATTTTGTGTTTTTATTTATCATGTCAAACTCTAACTTTAAAACTGAATACAATAGCACGGTTCCAAAATCCACCTGCCGTATTGTATATAGATATATTCCTTTCTGTAATCCAAATTGTCAATGAATCTGTCTACTTCATGTCGACGTTCTTCTTCATTTCTGCTATTTCGAAATCAACTCTTTATGCTAGCATTTCTTTTTATCCAATCGTCGCCATTCTACGCTCGCCCAATCATCTGGTTGACTGCTTTTCAATTCAGTCCCACCATGCTCGCCTCCCTACTCGTCAGCCACCATTGCGTCGTTCGACCCCCAGTCTTTAGCTGTTTCCTGTTTGATCACACTTCTTTAAACGTTGACATTTCGCATTTGAAGCCAGGCCTCTCGAGCCTCCATCACGCGACTACAAAACGAACCTGTAGTTCGCAGTAGGCTGAATCTCGTGTTAGAGTTTCAATGTCGTCTGCATCAATGTGCTTAATGACATTGCTATAGCAACAACTAATTCTTCGCTAGTCACTGGTGTTCTGTCAGATGAAGCGAAAACAGCAGACATTATTTTTCTTTCTCTTTCATTCTTGATTTGATAGTCAAATCCATTTTTTATCACTTGGACCTGCGGGTGGGGAGGGTTCCTTTCTCTGGCTCCATCTTAATAGCTCGGCTGCTGAAATACTGGAAATCATCGGAGACATTAAATTCCATCGGAAATGATTGGATATTTTAAATATTCAAATTGTAAATGATTGTGGTCCTCCACATATTCACCTTTCCTTCATTATCTATGGATTTCTATACCTTTATTGGGGGGGTAGTGAAGTTGTTCCTATTAACCCCTCTCAACAAGGGGCACGTGGTTAAAAGGTTGGCGTTAGTATTTCGACCATGTGACCCTGGTTCGAATTTCATTAAGGTCGATGAAACAAAGAAGGCGTTTTTTGGATGATGACATCCTAAAAATTTGTGGTGGTCGGTAAAATACAGGCAACATAAACATACAGATCACGAAAAAGAAAAATGATAACTCTGCTTTCTAAGCATTTGATCATATTGTAATCTATCTATCTATCTATCTATCTATCTATCTATCTATCTCAGTTTTTTCACATCTGTGTATCTCTGTTCACATCTATATTATTTTCCCTATAAGTATTTTCATATCTATCTATCTATCTATCTATCTATCTATCTATCTAACTAACTCAGTTTTTTCACATCTGTGTATCTCTGTTCATATCTATATTATTTTCCCTATAAGTATTTTCATATCTATCTATCTATCTATCTATCTATCTCATTATTTTCATATCTTTATCTGTGTTCGTATCTAGGTCAATTTATATCTATCTATATTTTTCTCGCTGTGTGTATTTTCATATCTATCTATCTATCTATCTATCTGTCTATCTATCTATATGACTATCTATCTATCTCATATTTTTCATATCAATATATCTATATACCTCATTTTTTTCATATATATATTTACCTATGCATCTATATATCTATCTCACTCTTTTCATATCTGTCTCATTCTTTTCATATCTATCTCAGTTTGTTCTATCTATCTATCTATCTATCTATCTATCTATCTATCTATCTATCTATCTATCTATCTATCTATTATGACCGAGTGGTTAGTGCTTTAGCCTTCCGACCATGAGACTGTGTTTCGAATTTTACTGTGATTGACTTATCGATGAGATAATTTCGTGAGAATATCGATCTGGGGAGATGTTCCCAGCGTATGTCACCATTGGGATGTACCCCAAATGAATCTAACTGTCGCCATGATAGTTTTGAGAAATGCTAACATTGAAAGGTCTAGCAAAATTATAACACTCCTCATGCCGGAAAAAAAGTATGAACTCCAACCCTCACCAGTTCTAGAAGATGAAAATTCTACAAAGCTCTTCACCTTCAGCGTGCGATGGATAAATTGTCGTCTAAATTACGTACAAATTAAAATAACACTGACATCTCATTTTAACAGATATATTTACCAAAATTATACAAAAAATATTTAAAAATAGTAGAGTGTACAATTATTCAATAAAATCGCCATTGGCTTCAACTGCGGCCTCCAGGCGACTTCGGAATCTCCTGCAACTCTTCTGGACAGTCTCCTTGTTTACGTTGGTGAATGCTGCCATAATCCCTGCTTTCAGTTCATCTTTTGTGTTACAAGGAGTTTTGTTGGTCTCCCGCTTATCTGTGCCCCACATATAATAATCAAGGGGGTTGCAGTCTGGGGAGTAGGTGGCCAGATGTAAAGAGTGATTCATAGTTCTGTTGCCAGACATAGGGTCTTCCAGCAGCTTACCTCCTCAAGGCACTTGATGTAAGCTTTCCTGTTGATTCCTATGACAAGATGAATGGAGGCATAACGTCGACATCAATAGTAATCACTCCAAACACCTTCTTAATCATCATTAGACTCATCCAACTCTTTCCGAATCCTCTGCACTGTCCTCAGATTAATACCCAAACACTCTAAAATGTTCGCATTGGAGCCTCCGGCACGAATAGCAAGCAGTACAGCATGCTGTTTCCAAAGTTCTGGTGGAGTGTATTGCGTCATAGCGCTCTTTTTCTCAGAGACGGTGCCCAACTAACCCTACTGTACTGTGCAGTTGACAAAATAAAAAGCAAACAACGCGCATGCGCGAAATAAAAAATATAAAATGGCGACAAGTTACACATCGTGCTCTGTATATACTGACTTCATTTTTTTACTTTTTTTTTTAAGAATCTTATTGGGGGGGTCACGTGTTTTTATTGCTTTCCTTGTTTTTATTTTTGTTTTATTAAACAGTGAAAATAATAGCAACTGGCCTGAAATGAGTAGACCTACTAAAGAAGAAAACGTTTCGTCGACCGGAATCGAATTTGCAACCGTTTCTCCCCCAGGGAATCCACTTTTTGAGCCTTTACCAGCTCGCCCCTGGAGACCAGTCTTACAGGGCAAGGTGTGAATTACCTATTAAGGAAAACACGTTTTCCGTTGCAACATCTCTGAATTCGTATCTGCTAGCTTCAGTTTCGTACACAAAACATAAACAAAAGTTATTTAATCGAAATAATTTTTATTCGATATTAATTCTTGTTGCTACAAAGGTTACTTTTAGTGGGTATATCTATTTGGGGTCCAACGATACGTGAACATTTGAAGAAAAACCTCGGTACTATAGTGTAAATCTCAGTGTAATTCTGACCAACGTTAATCGTTGAAATCAGTAGTTATTAAGTCCTAACAACCATCTCTCTGTAAACAGCAGAAGTGGTTGTTGGGCGTAAATGTAATTAGCATTTAATTTTTTTTTTTTTTTTGCATATGTTATTAGTCTGATGTTATATATTTTTAGTCGCAGTGCGAATTTTTGGCCCGCAGTTTTTGCTCTGATAAAAGAGGCTCAATAAGCCGGTTAACTGTTTTTAATCGTTATATTTCGATAGAGAAGGAACGGTGGAGTAATGGATAGCAGCTCGCGTTGAGGAATCGGAGAGCCGAGTTCGAATTACAGTCGAATCCATCATTACGTATTAGCATTATTTACGTGCTAAAAGCCTTGGGGAAAGTATGAATCCTCACTTCAGCTATGGATAAGTAGCAGGACAGACCGGTATGGCAACTAGTCTAACACAGTAAGAAATGGCAACCTACTGCGGGTAAAAATCTGCCTCATCAGCCATATATCGAAAGATACATGACCGCCTAAGCGTGTATCACGTATAGCACATAACTGATTTCGATAATCGCAATTTATATTTTGATATTGCCAATTTACGTAAAGATTTGCGATATTATCGATCAAAATTTCCACTTCTGAACATTGTTAACCTAATACAAGGCTCAAGAGCCACTCAAGGAAGAGGGTTAATGTGTGGCATTGTAGAGCATAAGAAAGGGCAAGTGAAGTGAAGTGAAGTTCTTAGGGCTATGCAAAGAAAGATAACAGCCAACTCAAGACTTGAAAAGGTCAAGATTTAATTAGTGAATAACATTCCAGAGTTCAGTCAGAGTTGTTACAAGTAGAGCTTAAAAGGAACTAGAAACAGAATAAACCTCTACTCCTAATAAAAAAAAATTGAAGGAGTAGTGTGAACAGGACAATAGGTGAAGGAGAAAAAAATAAATTAGTGGGACATGCTTTTAAATTCAGAGTTGTCAGATTGACTGCCCTGCAAGGTTAAAAGGTCTCACTCTACTGTACTATTTAACCTCTAGCACAAGGGAGGGGGAGATGGATTTTTTCCTTTCCCAAGGGCATTAGTGCAATGTCAATACAACTAACCAAACTGGAATTTACCATATATACTCACATATCATCCAACATTTGAAGATGTAATTTTGAAGTTAATTTGACTATGGTAAATGGACGGTTTGGTCAATGGCATGGCCAAGTGCCAGCAGTACATACAAAATCCTTAAAATTAGCTTCAAATTTAGTTCTTCAAAAGCCGCATGATACGCAAGTATATAATGGTACTTGCCAATATGCTACCTTTACCACAATATGCCAATAATTAGTCAAAATTGCAATTATTTAAGATTAACCCTTTATGTTAATAATTACAGCATCAAATCTTTAAGGAGTCAATAGAAGATGCAATTAAAGTTAACCAGAAGTTTGCACAATTCACTTCTTCAATGGTTCAAATAAAGTCAACAATCCTGATTCAGTCTGTCCAGCTCAGCTGATCTGTAGCTAGTTACAGATTTAATATCTAATAATAAAGTACACAAAATAGGATAGTGTTCAAGTTGTCACCCAAGGTTGAATCATCCAGAAGTGCAATGATAATGCCAAAAAAAATATAAATAAATATAGAATGGATTTCAACTTTTTATTGTTAGTGTTTATTTTTTTAAGATTTACTATAGCTCTCTGAGTAGCTTTATTAAGTACATTCATTTTATTTCATTTTCTATAGATTTATCAGGATCTAAAAAGCACTTGAGTTATTCAGATCTTGTCCATTACAAGTCATTTTTATTCATAACTAAATTTGTTTTTGTTCCTGTTTTTATATACATACAGCATGCTGATAAAACGGTGCTTGATTAGTTATACTAATAATAAATATACATTCCTCCCTCACAGGTATTTACCGTATATACTCACTTATCATGCGACCTTTGAAGCTTATCAAATCACTTACTCTCAGCTATGGCATTTTATTCATAAACAACACTTATAAACTTTGCTGTTCGTACGTCTTTCTTTTCTGTATTTAGATTTTTTAAAGTAAAACATTCGGTCCGCACAGAAATAATTGAGTTTCAGAATATGCATATGCCTTATATATACTCGCGACGTATCATGCGACTTTTGAAGACCTAAATTTGAAGCTAATTTTAAGGAGGTCGTAACATACGCCAGATATAAAATTAGCGTATGTACAGATGGCGCTGGCTACGCCATTGACCAATCTATATATCCATTTACTGTTGTCAGATTAGCTTCAAAATTAGGTCTTCAAAAGCTCTGTTATGTTAGTATATACGGTAATCCAACATTTTCAGTCAGGTGTGAAACGAAATGTCGCGTTGAAATTCTACCTAGTGAAAAAAACGAACAATATTTGTTCTAAATCAATAGATAGTCTTGACTGATCTACATCTCTTCCAGGATATTAATGTATACGATTGCATCTTGTTCGTTGATCTAACTTCAGTGGGCGTCAGCGGCTCACTAATTTTCTCGAGACACTTCGCTATTGTTTCAGATCGAAAATATCTTATACGATTTAATCCCATTTAAGAAGATCAATGTATAATATTAATCTGTACGTCATAATTCTTACAGTTGAAAGAATACAGCACTTCATACGTTCCTTTTAGCCTAGAGGATGTGTAAATCTGTTTATATTAAACAAAATCAAAATAGTTAGGATCAAACTCACTCAATATCTTTCACAGCCACCTCGTTAACTAACGTATCAGAACGTCCTCTCTGAAAGCATATCCGAATAATCCTGTCGGATGAATCTGACTTGGCAATCATCGTATAGAAAAGGTAAATATTGAAAGAAAAGTTATATGGTGACATTATTGGCTTCTAAGTGTGTTTTAACCCAAGGAAAGTTACTGAATAGAATAATCACACGAAGGCTGATAATGAACGATAATACTTAGGACAAGAACAACACATGATTCACCAGGGTCGAGTAGAAGGAGTAGTCAACTGCTAGAAGTGAGTCAAGTGAATACTACAATGAATCTCCAACTGCAGTATATCTACCAAACCGCCCCACGCTGTCAGATGTGGCACAAGGTAGAATTTAATGTGGGGTATCCGAGCCCGTAGACTTGGCCCAAAATTCCCCGTATACCCCGTATAAAACGGGATCGGGAGCTGTTTCACAAGACAACACTCTGCCTTTCGACATAGCCTCCTCTGGGATCCTCTCTGTCCGGAAACAGAGTTTGACCAGCACGGCTGAAGACGAATCTTCAACTGCAGACCAACATACAGTATTTACTACTGTATTTATGCGAATGGGGATATACCAATTATCGTCCGTAACTCTGCAACAAAAAAGTGCATTTGATTATATATTTATAAAGCCGTAAGTACTGCATTTGTTTTTAGTTTATTATTAGTGGGAGATAAGCATTAGCCAACTACCATTGCCGATCTCACCACTTGTTTCCCTATTCTCTTGATTACTCTCCCCTTAGTTCAGCAGTTCGTTTCTTTATAGAAATATAGCTTTTATTAAATTCTTATTGATATTATTAATACAAATTTTTACTGGATCATTGCAAAATTTTGTTCTCGATTAGAAAATTAAAAACAAGATTTTACATACCGTATAAACTCGTATAACGCGTGATTTTGCATATCATACTACCCCCAAATTTTCACTTATAAAAAATGATTTTATTATGTATCTCGTGTATCATGCGAGTTCCTTTTTAGAGAGACCAAATTACAATAGACTAACCTCTTTTCCTCGATCTCTTTATTTCATCTTCTAGTTAAATAAGTTAAAAAAATAAAAGAGAATGATAAAAGTATCGTAAGTAACGCTATACTTATGGCGTAAACGCGTACAGCCATAAAGAACCAAAAGAGAAACAGCTAAACATTTTATAAACGTAAACAATGGAAAGGATGCATATTCGCCATGTTTGTATTTTATAATACGATACTAATGCGTGAATATTACATGCATTATTATTGGATAATTTGGTAACATAAGTTTTATCAAAATCATGTTTATTTTAAATGCAGCTGTAATTTTAACGACAGTAAATGGATATATAATGTGGTGAACAACGTAGCAGTACATGCACTAATTTTATATCTCGTGTATGATGTGACCCTCTTAAAATTAACTTCAAAATTAGGTCTTCAAAAGTCCCAAGATACGCGAGTATACACAGACTCAGAAAACAAATTTATTTGTCAACTACATAGTCCCCATTCTTTTAATAACTGCCGCCCATCTTTCTAAAAGCCTGTTGCTGCCATTTTTCATGTTTTTCTTGGAAGAATAATGTGAGGTAGCTTGCGACTGACTGTATTGAGTTAAATTTTTTATCATTTAAAGACCAGAACAAACGAAAATCAGAAAGAGACAAGTCAGGAGAATACGATCGTTGCTGGAGGGTTTCCCATTTGAACTCTTTTAGCTTCTGCAAGGTCTATTTTCATGGTGAAAAACGCCAATTTTTCTATTTGCCACAATCGGTCATTTTTCTTGAACCCAAGTCTCTGCAAATGGCGAAATGCAGTTGCGATATCGATTTTCAAACTCTTAGCAATCTCTTCCGTCGAAATCTTTTGGTTTATTCTCCACAATGACAAGCAGAACGTCTTCATCGACGTTAAATAGTCTCTCGGAGCGTGGCACATCGCTTAGGTTAAAATCATTTTGGCGAAATCTGTCAAAGAACTATTACATCGTCTACCGGCCATTTTACCCGCGATGCCCTCAGAGCTGCTCGCAGCAAGGCCCAACAGACTGCACGCCCCTGCGCCAACGACTACTGGCTGAACCTGTGCAGCAGGATCCAAACGGCTGCCGACAGTGGAAACGCAAGAGGCATGTACGCAGGCATGTATGCCGGCATCAAAACAGCCACCGGCCTCAACCCCATCGACGGCTCTGCTGAAGTTCAAGACAGGATAGGTCATTACAGACCAGGGTAAGCAGCTAGAGCGCTGGGTGGATCACTACCTGGAGCTGTATGCAACCCAGAACGTGGTGATGGATGCCGCCCTGGATGCTTTACCCAGTCTCCCAGTCATGGAGCAGTTGGATACCCCGCCCTCTGCAGAAGAACTCGGAAAAGCCATCGACTGTCTCTCCTGCGGAAGGCCCCTGGGAAAGACAGGATCTCTTCTGAAGTTCTGAAGAGTGGCAAGTCATTTCTGCTGTAGCATCTCCACGAGCTCCTGTGCCTGTGCTGGGAGAAAGGCCATATCCCCCAGGACATGAGCGATGCCAACATTGTCCCCCTCTATAAGAATAAAGGTGACGCAGAGACTGCAATAACTACCGCGGCATTTCCCTCCACAGCATCGTCGGGAAAGTCTTTGCCCGCATCGTCTTACCACTCCTGCAGAGCCTCGCCTCCCGTGTGTACCCCGAGTCGCAGTGTGGCTTCAAGGCAGGCCGATCTACAGTGAACATGCTCTTCTCACTACGCCAGCTGCAGAAGTGCCGTGAACAGCAGAAACCACTGTATATCGCCTTTATCGACCTGACGACAGACTTCGACTTGGTCAGCAGAAGCGGACTCTGCAGCCCCATGGAGAAGAAGGTAGGATGTACCCCAAGACTGCTCTAGATGGTCAAGTCCTTCCACGACGACATGAACAGCACAGTCTGCTACAACGGCGGAACATCCGACGCTTGCCCTGTGAGCAGCGGCGTAAAGCAAGGCTACTCTTTGGGATCTTCTTCTCCATGCTCCTCTAGTACGCCTTCCACGACTGCACAGAGAGCATCTACATCCGCACTGGAGCAGACGGCAAACTTTACAACATTGCCCGACTGCGCGCTAAGACCAAGGTCCGTGAGGTCCTCATTCGTGAGATGCTGTTTGCCGACGACGCTGTCCTGACGTCCCACACGAAGTCATTCTGCAAGAATTAGTCAGCCGCCTGTCCCACGCCTGCAAGTAATTCGGCTTGGCCATCAGCATCAAAAAGACCAACATCCTGGCACAAGACACCGCCTCCTCCTCGGACTTTGCCATCAACGGCACACACCTCGAAGTGGTGTTCTTCACCTACCACGGGTCGATCATCTGCAGCTCCCTCTCCCTGGACACCGAGATCAGCTCCAGGATAAGCAAAGCCGCCAAAGTCATGGCCAACCTAAACAAGCGCGTCTGGAACAACAGCCAGCTGATAGAGAACACAAAACTACAAGTCTACCGGGCCTGCGTCCTCAGCACACTCATGTACGGCAGCGATTCCTGGACAACTTACACCAGTCAGGAGAAGAGGTTAAACACCTTCCACCTCCGCTGCCTCAAACGTCTCCTGCACATTAAGTGGGAAGACTGGGTCAGTAACACAGAGGTCCTCAAACGTGCCGGCATCCCCAGCCTGTTCTCGCTGCTCTGCCAAAGACGTCTCAGATGGCTGGGGCACGTACGCCGTATGGCTACCGGCCGCATCCCAAAAGTCATTTTAAAAAACAAAACAAAAAAAAACGCTACTTCATCGCCTCCCGATACGGATGGATGCCGAACGAACGATATATATATATATATATATATATATATATATATATATATATATATATATATATATATATATATATATATATATAGGGAAGAGGTTATAGTAGTTCCAACTAGAGAAAAGTGTGTATATTAAAAAGAAGAGAGAAACCGCAAATGTTTTTGGTTGTAATGTGGATTTTTTTAAAAATATTATGCTTTATTTTACATAATTTTGCTACACACGTTTCCGGTCTCGCGACCTTCGTGGAGATTTCCACATATTAAAAACATATTTTTTTTCTTTTGTTTGTCAATGTTAAATATTCTCGACATGAGACATTCTCTTTTTTTGTATGCTATATATATATATATATATATATATATATATATATATATATATATATTAAACACTAGATAAAATTCACAATTTTTTATCCATATTGTTGATGTTAAAAATTGACGCAAAATATTGTTGATTTATTTAAGATGGAATGATCTATTCTGACATGTCTCTAATTTGTATTTAGATACATTGTATTTATTTTCATTTTAGATTCTGTTCAGCTTTATTGCATATGATCCATTATTGTAGATAATTACGTTACAATAAAATTTGGATTTTAAATGAATACTACCTTATGACAATTCCGGGTGGGGGGCGTATCATAGTTTCAGGTGGCACGAGTCTTTTGCACCGGCCCAATCTATGTCCACACTGCTTATATAACCAGCGCTTGTATATTTCCTTTTTTTTACAATACTTGTTAGTAACTCTTTACATTTAAAATTAAATGGAAGCCAGTCGTTTTTAACTGCATAATTTCTAAATTGTTTAAACATGGATTAACGTCAAGGGTTCAGTGGCAGACAACATTTTTTTTATTAAAAACAAAATAAAGAATCTTTTATCCAGCAGCATTAAAATCTGCAATCGGAAAATAGGTGTTAGTTGAAGTTCGTGTCTTCAAAGAAATAATCAGGTTGATTAAAATCTTGCTATGCCGTTGATCGGTGATGTAATAAAAGCGTTGGCTCATTGTAAATAGTGTCAAATATCCACTAACCCTCACTCTAACAAAAGCTCCATTATGGCGGACGGAAACCCCCTTGTCATTCACTAGGACCTCGAAGGCTGGCCTTTTTGCTGCCTTTTCCATTACCAGATTAAAAACCAAGCTACCAGATTCGTTTAAAGCTCGCTATGCTTCTTCTTTTATTTTTGATGTGTACAAAGCCTTGACAGATCGGAATTTTGTTTTTACAGAAATCTCCTTCATCTGTCTGTGTCATTTTCTCCTTTCTAGTTTCCCCCCTTCATATTTTTCTTCTTTCCTTCCTTCCTTTCCTTCCTTCCTTCCTTCCTATCTTCCTTCCTATCTTCCTTTCCTTACTTCCTTCCTATCTTCCTTCCTTCCTTTCTTTCTTCCTATCTTCCTTCCTTCCTTTCTTCCTTCCTATCTTCCTTCCTTCCTTCCTTCCTTCCTATCCTCCTTCCTTCCTATCTTCCTTCCTTCCTCTTTTCCTTCCTTCCTTCCTATCTTTCCTTCCTTCCTATCTTTCCTTCCTTCCTATCTTTCCTTCCTTCCTTTCCTTCCTTCCTATCTTTCCTTCCTTCCTTTCCTTCCTTCCTTTCCTTCCTTCCTTTCCTTCCTTCCTTCCTTTCCTTCCTTCCTTACCTTCCTTCCTTCCTTTCCTTCCCTCCATTCCCTCCTTTCCTTCCTTCTTTCCTTCCTATCCTCCTTCCTATATTCCTTTCCTTCTTTCCTTTCCTTCTTTCCCTCCTTCCTCCTTTCCCTCCTTCCTTCTTTCCCTCCTTCCTCCTTTCCCTCCTTCCTTCTTTCCCTCTTTCCTTCTTTCTTTCTTTCCTTCTTTCTTTCATTCATTCATTCATTCCTTTCCTTCCTTTCTTCCTTCCTTTTTATAGACTTCTAATAATTATACTTTTTTGAAATTATCTTTAAACTTCCTCTTTTTTCCACTATTTCCTCTCTCTCTATTTATCTATTCTTTCTTCATACTTTCATATTTTTCATTCTTTTATCTCCTGATTATTTTTCTTGGATGTCCCTTCGTTTTCTTCTTCTTTTTTTCTTTTATCTTTCCTTGTTTTTTCTTTATCCTCTCTCTTTCACTTCATGGATATTTTGTTAGTTTTACATATCGTTCTAATATTTTTCATCTCTTCAAAAAAATCACTCTTTCTGGCTTCGTTTTTTATCTCTTTTTATTTACATTCTGCGAGAACAGGCATTTTTTAAAGCGAGAATATGACTGCAAAATCGGCTGTGTATATTTTTCGGTATTAAGATATCTTCTTTCTCGATTTCCGATTTAAGATACATACCAAAAATAATAGATAAATACAAGTTATCTGTTTCTCTATCGATGTGAAAAGAATTTGGTAAACAATCCAGCTAAAGTGCTTTTTATTATATCACAGACAGTGTCAATCTCTGAGTGTTTTGTTTAAAACTAGCTTAAATGTCCGCACGGAATGACGTTTTTAAGCTCGCTCTTGTGGGGAGCTAATTGAGTCTCCGGACCAAAACTAGAACCTCTGGTCCAGCAATGATAATTTTGAATAAATGACTTTGAATTCCTCAATTCACTTTAATTCTAATTCGAGCTATAAGTCCATTTCCGGTCAAAAGGCCGATTTGGTCCGAAACTTAAATTTGGCCCGAAATTCCGATTTGGGCCAAAATTCCGATTCAGTCCGAAAATTGGGTTATCCAAATCAGACTCCGTGGAACTTCAAATGAGTTGAGCACTTCAAATCACCAACTCTGCGGAACTTAAATCCATCACGACACGAAACCTCTCACTTTAACTCTGTAGCAGTTTGAAGAAATTAAATTGATTTTCTCAATTCACAAAGTTTAGGAAATACTTTAAATTGAATTAAAAACATTTATTTAAATCATAAAGTCTTTGTATTTTTTTTAATCTCCATATAAATTAAAAATTTTAAAATCAGTTTTTTTCAGTTACAGTGTAACCCGGATATAAGAGAGTTGTCGGGACCGGATAATCAGTATCTTATATCCGGGTCTCTCTTATATCGGGGTTTGGTCTATTATATATACATTAACACAGGCTCTAATTTGGGACCAGAGAAAATCTATCTTATATCCGGGTTTCTCTTATATCAGGGTCTCTTATATCCGGGTTACACTGTATATTAAAATTTAAATTTTTAACTTCTCCATCCTAACCTGGACACAAATCCCAATACTGGATGTTCAAGCACCAGCTGAATGGCAGCTTTTCAATCCCGGGACCATCCCGATTCCAAAAAGGGCATAATATGTGTAGCCTAAGTTAGAGGTGATTTAGACACACAGACAGAATTTTCCTTTTACTTATTTAGATTATTAGCTTGCACAATGCAAAAAATATCAAATATATATTTCTATATTTTATTCAATGGGATAATCCCACATATGCCCCACCAAAATACCCCTTACTGTCTTGCCATAATGTTGGAGATATTTCTGGAAGTTATGTATTTGTGCCGAACCTTGGATTTACCAATTTCTGGAATATAAGCCCATTATTTAAGACAAGAAACAAGAGTCTGTAATGTTTTCAGTTTGCTTATTTATGTGTCGAAACTCTTATTAACGTAATGTTTTATAAGCCATTTTTTTCTGAATGATGATTATGGCTCTCCACAACTTCCTGTTTTCTTTGCTCTAAATATATTTTAATACTTTCCATTGTAACCTATCACTTTTCTGCAATTCATTTATAAAAGAAGTTAGGTTGGTACTTCATTCACTGTTACCCTTTCTTCTGGAACTTTTAATATATTGTGTGCTTACGGACATATATATCAAGTACAAATACCCGTCCTTGTACTATCACCGAAGTTAAGCAACCTTGAGCCTCGTCAGTACCCTTGGGAAAGCTATGAAGCCACCTATTCCTCCTACTATCTATGGGCTAATTAGTAAGACTTGTATCGCTACATCATTATTATCTCAAAAATTATTCTTACAAACAAAGCATATTTTCTGGTTTTAAATAACCGGCAAAGGGTTGATAAACCGTAAAAAAGAAATCAATTTTTTCAATCTTCAATACCTTGTGGGCTTTTCATGATATTACGTAGAAACACCGGTTCTCGTACGATCACCGAAGTTAAGTAACATTGTACCTGATCAGTACTTAAAGGGGTGACCGGATGTGAATAACAGGTGCTTGGGTGTGCTTGTGGTGTAATGGGTAGTGACTTGGAATTGGAAGTCGGAGAGCCGAGTTCCAGTTCGACTTGGGTTCGTTATATTCAGGTATGCGCAAATACCCTTGACAAAGGTGTGAATCCACCTCTTCTCTTCCCAACTATCGGCCAATTATTCAGACTTTTATCATTAAATCTCTGATATCTCCCCCGCTCCCAAATTTTAAAACTTAAAAATATTTTCTGGCTTATATATATTTACGGCCACATCACGTTGAGCTCCGATTCTCGTACGATTACCGAAGTTAAGCAACGTTGAGCATGGTCAGTACCTAAGTGGGTGACTGATTGGGAATACCAGGTGCTGTAAGCTTCGATGTTCAGCTGGTATGCCTTACGGTCATATCACGTTGAAACACCGGTTCTCGTATCATTACCGAAGTTAATCAACGTTGAGTTCGGTACCTACATGGGTACTGCTTGGGAATACCAGGTGCTGTAAGCTTCAATATTTAACTGGTGTAGCTTACGGCTATATCACGTTGAAACACCGGTTCTCACCGAAGTTGAGCCTGGTCAGTACCTAAATGGGAGACCCTTTGAGAATGTCAGGTGCTGTAAGCTTGGATGTTCAGCTGGTATGGCCTACGGCCATATCACGTTGAAACAACGGTTCTCGTACCGGAGTTAAGCAACGTCGAGCCTGGTAAGTACCTGGATGGGTTACCGCTTGTTAATACCAGGTGCTGTAAGCTTGGAAGTGAGTGTAGTTTAATGGATAACGGCTGGCAATTCCAGTAGGTTTCGTCATATTCAGTTACGCGCAAAGAACGTTGGGAAAGGTATGAATCCATCCCACCCTGCAATGGTTTAATTAGTAGAATTTGTCTCCGTACAAATCGTTATTATGTCCAAAAATTCTTCAAGCCTAAAAATATTTTCTGGCTTTAAATACCCTGCAAAAAGTTGATTAAGCCATACTGAACATCGAAGCCTACAGCGCCTGGTATTCCCAATCAGTCACCCACTTGGGTACTGACCAAGCTCAACGTTGCTTCAACGTGATGTGGCCGTAAACATTAGGTACAAAGAACGATTCAATAATTCTGCATACAAAGATGAATTAATTATTTTGTAACTGGACACTCACATAACTGAAATTATTCTGAAATTTTAATTCTATGATATTGGTGGCAACAACTTGAACAGCATACAATACGCAGATGGTACCGTGTTGAGGACAATTACAGAAAGTAAGCTGCAATCACCTCTAGACAAGGTAGCAAAAGAAAGCGGGAAGAAAGGACTAATTATCAATTGTATGAAGACGGAATATATTATGTAGAGGTGACAGGACATTCAGACCACTCTGTTATTTTACCTATTTTTATCCTGCGAATGTCGGCTATTTCCGTATTTTACCTTAACTGCGAATGACGGATATTTTAGAAGTAGTTATAGCTTCCAAATAAGTTGAGTAAAGAAAACTCACTTGACTAGGTTTCTATGCGTTGTTCCGCATAACAAAAATGTTCCGATTTTAAGATCATTATGTCGGGCGATGAAAAGTGGATATTTTATAACAACATGGAACGAAGGAAATCATCATAAAGGGCTGCTGCGGACATAAGCAGACTGGAAGGACGTCCTCTAGTTTGAGCTTCTTCTGAAAAACCAAATGATCGAGTTGAGCTACTGATCCCAATTAGAACAAATTATTTAGCAATCTATGTGAATTCATCGAAATTAAATAAAAGAGTGTAATATTCCACCTAGAAAACAAGCATTACACTATCAATTTATCATTTACTCCTGCTAGAGGCAAAGCCCAAGATACGAGCCACGAATTCGAGACGCATCTCAATTTAATTTTCTTAGAAGTGATATAGCAGACGATGTAAATTGTGGCACAGAAATTCAAGCATGCAATGGAATAACAGAGGTTGCCTTCGCAAAGCTAAGCAAAGTATTAAGAAACAGGCAAAGTTTGTTAAAAAAACAAAAAAGTGTGCCGAAATGCTATGCTCTATAGATACTCCAATATGGCAATGGATGCTGTACAATTTACTCATAGATGAAGATGAGACTACAGAAGAATGCTTTAAATATCAACGCAAGAACAGGTGAGCAACGAGGAATAGGTTGAAAGAATATGGGAATAAAAATAATACTTGTAGTTAGAATCAGAAAGTGGCAGTTGAAATCTCTGAGAAATATAATAAGGAAAGAAGTATTGGAAAATTTGACATCACAGGACATTGGAGGAAATAGAAAACCGAGTAACCGACCTAACGAGTTTATGTTGAATAAATAACCGAACAATAGCTTGAAAGGAAAACAAAAATGATTAGATTTATGAAGGATAAGAAGTTGTGGGGAGCCATGACCTTCCATGTCTTGAAACAACGCTACATATAAAAAGAAAGAATATTATGAATTCTATCATCTATGTCTGCTATTTGGAGGGGGTCATTTATAGTGTTCATTTTCGAAACCAAAGCAGTTTTAAAATTTCATTCTACGCTCAAGTTAAAAATGCTATTGTTTAAACTGAAATCTTTGCTGCATTTTTTTTTATTTATCGAAAGATAATAAAACTTACACAAAAACACGCTTTTCAATTTCCATGTCGAAGACAATTCATACGCGTAAAAAGATTTGTTTGAAAAAGTTGACAATGTTTCGATAGCAGAAACAATGGCGACTTTCATACAATGCTTAATGAAGTCTACTGCGCAACAGCGAAGATAATACAGGCATTAGAATTTCAAAAGTCTTCCATTCACTAATTTTTTGTTTGAATCTAAAACACTGGTAAAGATATCGCGACAAATGAGAAAACTTCTCAAACATTTCAGAGCGTCAATTACTCAATCAACTCTCATCAAGCAATTGTTTCAGTACATGGGATTCTGAAATCAACAGCCATTTCTTTATTTAAATGGTTCTGTTAGCTTTTTTGTGGGCGCCACTTTTGAGATTATTCTTGTAAAACAGCAAATTGTCAATGTTTTTTTTATTTCTTTTGCTTTAGAGAATGTCGGTATCAATCATGTCAATAACTGAGTGGAGAATTATGGAATTTTTTCGATTTTGTTGAAAAAAAAGAATACAAATTAATAATCTTGAATTCGAGCAAGCGTCCTAAGTTGAAATTATTTTTAAGAATTTGTCCCCCAAGAAATAAAAAGGGTGTAATTTCGTTCATCTTCAGTTATTGTGACGCTCGAAAACTTAACCTTTTTTGTATTGAATGCCACTCGGATCCATTACATTTACTTACGTGAACGGTATAAACCCTCTTCTTTCCCCCCAGCTATGGGTAAATAGCAGGAGAGACTGGGTTCTATAGCCTTGGGTGGCAATCAGTCTGGGAGAAGAAAACTCTGAATTCAAAACCGGCCTGGAGAGGGCTGGGCTCCGTCAGGCACTCTTGCCCAAGAAATATCAGTTCTACTGCGGCTGCAAGTACATGTGGTGCTTTTATAATTCTGATGGGTCTCGGGGTCGCGATCGCGAGATCGACGTGACTTTATTTGCTGTACAAAAGTTCATGTTGCCTCTGAAGGGGACTCTGATCCCTGTAGAATGGTGTGTTTGAATTTCATAGTTGTGTTATCATATCCTGCTATGGCAACAGAAAATGACTTTGAGTGAAATTAACAATAAGGATACTGCGATTGAGAAGCGTTTTAAAAGAATGCAGTGGAAAGGGATATAATGTTAACAATGGAGAGTGCTAAATTCGATATATGATGTAAGCAAAAAAAAAAATGAGGAAATCGCCATTAATTTCATTAAATGTTATATTTACCATTTTTCTTCCATTACTTTTTGCCATATTTTATGCAACGTCCTAATTCCAACCTTAATGAACCTTACCTTAACAAAGATCTGCTCTCCGTGGGTTAAGAATCTTCCAAAGTCTGTTTTGATTATATATCCGTAAAGGCAGGAGTAAATAATACATCGATAGACCAGTATCTGTTTTCTGATGGAATCTTCCACTCTTTTATTTAATTTCGAAGAATTTACATAGATTGCTGACTTCGTTTGTCCCTAATTGGGATTAGTACCTACACTCAGTCATTTAGTTTCTCAGAAGATGAAACTAGTGACCGTCCTTTCAGTCTACATATGGACGCAACACGCCTTATAATCATTCTCTTCGTCCCACGAAATTTAAAATTGCTTTAATTTTATCTAAAAAATACTTTTCTTAATTTTTAAAAATTGTGCTTCATTATATAATTTCTCATTTCGAACAAAGTTAACATGTTTAATATAGGTCAAGGTCAGCCCATGTCTTGATGAATTTGAACATATTTCATCTTTCATTTACTCTATCCGCCTCCCGAAATGATTCCTTTCTTTTCTCTCTCTTTTTTCTCTCTTCATCTTTCTATTCGTTTTCCCATTTTAAATACATTTTCTCTTAGTGGTGAATTTCTCTCTTATTTAGAAAAACATTATGACACATTTTTTTATCTAACTCCTTGGTGTTGAAAAGCCCATTCGGGGCGAAATGGCTATATATCATTTGAGACATTGAATTTTATGCACATGTAATTTATATATATATATATATATATATATATATATATATATATTAGGGTAGGTTCATTTTTTTAAAAATATCAAAAAGAATAATGTACCGAAAGTTGTGTATATACCTATTAATTACTGATACAAAAAAATTAGATCTGACACTTCAGCGGTTTCTTGAGCCTTTGGCATCAAAGATCATGGACAAAAATGTACTGAAAATCAACGATTTTGCAAGATTGAAACTAAATATTGAAAAAAAAACAACAATTTCACTATTTAAATCAGGGGATGTTGTTATTTTGTTTTATCAAAATGAAATAAGATGTAGAAATTATAAGTAAACTTCAAATTGAAAATCTGCCCCCCCCTAATCACTGACGACTTTGAAATGCTGTTTTTTACCTCATGAATTACGCAGTATTAGTTGAATACATTTAAAAATTGATTTTTTCCTGTTTTGAATGAAAATATAACAAACAAACAAATATGGAAAAATAAAGAATAGTTTAATAGGGCTTCATTTATAGAGTCAAATAGCTCCATAGACGAAATTGATGGTCTCAATTTCTGACACAAAGCTTTTGCAATTATGTGCTAGTGCCATACACAGATTGGGAAACTTCTGTTGTTAACTTGACTGCCCGTTCCACGCCTTGAGAATGCGAGGGCAAATCTGGCAAGTCAAGCTTCGCAACATTTAATAATTATTCCCGAAGTTAATGTTCAGAAACTTCTTCTGTGAGTGGTGGTTCAGAAACTCCACTTAATGACAGATCTATTAACTGTGTCCAGTGCATAGCTTTAAAATTGAGAGTTGTGATTCTTTTTAATCTTTTCTTGGTTTGCTCCCCACACTTGAAATTATATAAAAATTAATTTGATTTATTTTTTTAAAAAATGAACTCTGTACTGCTTTAATATTTATGGTGAAATTAGATAAAATCATTAAAATGATTCCCTATATCGGCATAACTAATTTAGTCAGTTTTCTATGAATAAATATTTACTAACCTAATGTCCAAAATTATTTTTATAGCTTCTTCCCTCACTTCCAGTTCATCAGATTTGACCATTGAATATAAGATATTTTCAGGCAGTAAGGTGAAAGATTTGTATTGTATATTTTTCAATGTGATCTGTTGGATTTCATATGGTTGCTTCCTAATCCTTTGGATCATATTGAAAATATACATTTGCTGATCGTGGAACTTATTTCTTTTATTTCCGAAGCAGCAAATGGCATACACATTCACAATAAAATTTATTAAACTGTGGAGTTTGGTTGAAATATTTCATGGGTATGCACCACGAGTCCATAAACACATCAGACTGATGCCTAAAGTTAACCACCTTGCTTGGTTTAATGGACCAATTTTCCATGATGCAAATCTAGTGTCCACCTTACCTCTAGAAATACCCACTGTATATACATAAAGAAGTCTTTGGTCACAACTAAGGGTATCTGCATTTTCAATTTTAAAAATAGAATCTAGAGGACTGCAAACAGCTGAAAATGATATTTGGGGTAAATTATGGTAATCATTTGCACATAATGTACCCAGTGGACCATTGAATGTGGCAGGGTTTTTGTGGTACCATCTACAGGTTTAAAAAGAACTCTAAACGGAAGTTTATTTTGGTGCAAGGAGCAACCAATAGTGTGAAGATTTCTGTTACGTTTTCTTTCTAGAGGTGCAGCAAATCCGCCTTCACAGCCTGAATTGGCATTAGTGTTTGTCAACAAGGATAGCCTTGATAGAGCTCACACTGTTGAATTCATGCAAACATCAGCCACTTGCTCGGCAAGAACCACACCAGTTGCACCAATATTAGGAAGAACCATATGTGTCAGATATTCACTTTCATATGTCATCTTTGTCAAGTGGCGTTCTGGTCTGTTATTTTTTTTTCAGTCTCCTCTCCATTTTCCTCCACGATTTCCTTGTACATTAGTGTGTCTTTGTCAGTTCTCCCATCAACTCCAATACAAAGGTTTTCCACCTTTTCATCATGCTGTTGATGGGCGTTTGTTTTCACTTTAGCCTTTGCCCTATCAATTTTACATTTATTTATATAAACATCTTCTTATATTAATATTGGGGATAAGAAGGCCCATAGCCCTCAAATCCAACATCAATGCATTGGCAAGGCTGGCTCCAAGATTGGAAGATACATCACCCCTTATCAACTCAACAGCATACCATCGAATTTTGATAAGGCTATATAGCCTTATCAAAATTCCACGTTATGCTAGGCCCTTTGGGATGCTTTTTCCTGCCATTTTTATTAAAATATCTGACAAAGAAAATATATGTATTATCAGAAATTATACAAAAATATTTTTCAAAATAAATTGGAAAATAAAGTTTGACATGCATTATTAAATTAAAAGTAATGTTTATTTATATAAAAGTAGAGTTAGTTCCGGGATTAGCTTGTAAACAGGCTTTTTAATAAAACACTAATTTTGAAAATATAAACAAATTACAATAATTATAAAAGTTGTATTTTTTTAAATAGTTAAGTATATTTTGATGAAAAATGAAATAGACATTTGTGCTAGTTAAAAGCGTAAACAGTAAACAAAAATAAAACTAACTTGAAAGAGGAGGTAATAACTACCGGTAAATACCAAAAATATATCCAGTAAAAAAGACGCCTTTCAGAAGTAGTTATTTGTATTTTAAACTAAATATTTTAGTGTGTTTTATTTTTTAATTTTAGTCATTTCATTTAATTTATTAAGAGAATAGAGAATAAACTCAAAAATATCCATTATTAAGCGTTATTTTTTTCTTTTCTTTTCGTTAAGACACGGTTTTAATTTAACATACACATGATTCCGTGGACACCGATATGATGATAAAAATCACAATTTATTTTGTCTTTAAGATCAATTCCTCAAATAAATACGAAGTTTTGAAAAAAAATATTTTTTGTGGTAATTTTTGACGTTATTTTGCAACTTTCCTCGAGTTATTATTTATACAGTTCCAAAATCGACATACCCTAATATATATATATATATATATATATATATATATATATATATATATATATATATATATATATATATATATTGATAAGCTGTAAAAAACAAAAGTCAAATCAAATCTCTACTCAGTAGGATTACTAACTATTTAACCGAAACGTGTGTCCTTTCATTTACAGGGTGCGATGGATAAATTGTCATCTCAATAACGAAACAATGAAAATAATATTGACGTCTCATTTTAACAGATATATTCACCTAACTTAAACAAAAATATTTTGAAATAGTAAATAATAAATTTGTTCAATAAAAAACGCCATTGGCTTCAACCAAGGCCACTGGACGGCTTCGGATTCTCCTGCAACTCTTCTGGATGGTCTCCTTGTTTCATTTGGTGAATGCTGCCATAATCCTTGGCTGTAGTTCATCTTTACTGTTACAAAGATTTTTTGGTCTCTCGCTCAACTCAGAGTTCTGTTGCCAGATATAGGTTCTTCCAACAGGCATTCTTTTGACAGCAGTACTTCCCCAAGGAACTTGATACAGGCCTTCGTGTTGTGGCTGGGTCCCTGTGTGAAAATGAATGTAGGCATAACTTCGCTATCGCTATTGATCACTTCAAACACCTTCGTAATCACCATTAGACTCATACAACTCTTTCCAAAACACTCTGAGATGTCAGTATTGGAGCTTCCGGTGTGAATGCAAAGCAGTACTGTATGCCGTTTCAAAATTTCTGGCAGAGTGAATTGCGTCATGGTGCTCTTTTCCACACTGACGGTGCCCAACTGACCCTACTGTACTGTGCATTCGACAAAATCAAAAGGCAACAACGCGCATGCGCGAAATGAAAAATATAAAATGGCAACAATTTACCCATCGCACCCTGTATATAATACTTGGCCGACAAGGTCATCTAGTTTCTATGCCGGCTAAAATAGAACATAGTGATCCCATTAACTATTCATCTCAACTAAGCGACTACTCCTTTCCTATAACTTACTATACCGTGAAGAATTAACTTACTTTAGCGTCGGACATGTGCGCAGTATTTTTTTACCTTCCACCAAAGGAAATAGTGCGCGCTTGACGCATTGCTTTCATGCCTGATCGTGTACGCATGCAACTTTGAAATGTCATCTGCTGCCCGTGTTTAATACACTGTTGCAGTAGCGATAAATAGGCGCGAAACAGTTGGGATTGGTTGGTAATAAGAAGCCGTTGCATACCCAAAGCGATGAGCAGTTCTTGCTATCTTTATCGTAGAAGTTGTCGAAATGCCCCCTGCTTACAAATCAACCAGCACAGATTGCCTTTCCATCTTTACTGTTTTCAGCACGTAAGAAACTTTACGAAGAAAACGAATTACAAAGAATTATTCTATAGATATCTGTCTATATTTCTGAGATGGGGTATTGTAACTATTTACACTGTTTACATTGTTCGGACATCTTTGTTGTCATATTCACGACGTTTCGACCGTTGTAAGCTCCGGTCTTCTTCAGGTGATTGGAATTTCGAAATCGAAATTTATTTGGTGCACTGAGGTAGATTGTTCTAGTTCCACGTGCCAGGCTTCTTTTGGATATCTCAGTTTCAGTTAATTCCCTTAGTAACTCAACACTCCAAGTTTTTGTTCATCTATGCTGTGGACAGGTAATTGAACTCACAACTCTTTGGGTCATGTAAAACCAACGCTTTTATTGGCAATGTTTCCTTGGGGATATTTTTGGGACTTATAGGCCTCTTACAATTTTTACCAGAACTCATATTACAGTTTGATGTTGTTATTGTTTTTCTCAAACACTCTGTATTACTGATATTCGTACCGTATTCATGTCTATGCTTGGCTGGCTGAGATTTTTATGGCCTAGCATATGTGCTGATTCTTTAGGTTTTCGTATTTTCCAGTGATGTTTTCTCTCTATTATTTCATCTTCATCCCTGTGTATTATTTCAACCTCATCTTTGTTTATTATTTCTCCCATTTGCCTCCATAAAGATATTGAACAGAAACATAAACTCTGATCACCAGGAGAATTAAAATGATTACTATCCGTAACAAATGAGATTACTGGATAACTTTGCGAATATAATCTCAAAATAACATACGCAGATGACACTGTGTTGACAAGAGACACAAAGAAAACTGAAGGACCTCCAAGATAGTAAAGGAAAGCCAGAAGAAAGGACTAAACTTCAATCGCAAAAAGCGAGAATGTATGGTTATTAGTAAGTGAGACGTCCCAAGATGCGAGCAACGAATTAAAGATTGCAGCATCAAACAAGTACAGAAAATTAAATGGAAAGTGTTGTAGCCGACTATAAAAAATGACACCGAAATCCGAGTGGGCACTGGAATAGCGAAAGACGCCTTCCAAAAAGCTAAGCAATGTACAGGATGAAGCAGAAATATATCCCACGTGTATCTTCCGGAAACGCGAGTAAGCATTTCATCACCGTCGACGCAACACGGCCAAATCAACAACGCTGTCTCAACACCACCGACTCAATACCACCGACTCAATACCACCGACTCAATACCACTGACTCACCACTGGTGTTTAATTTTCAAATTTCTCGTCATACCGAATATGGAAATAGGAAATTTTTAGTCAAAGAGGAAAATAAATAATTGCACATGAAGGCCATTTATTTCTCTTAGATAATTTTAATAAAAGAGACAGCAACATCACATTTCGCAATTAATTTCAGGCCAGTCTATGAAGGCAGATGAAAGAATTTTTGCAGACTGTTTCTTCTTTTCTCACAACGATCTCCAACTGAATATTTGAGGGGAATTGCAGACGTTTTTCAATAAATTAAAAATAAATTCATGTATTAAAAATGATTCTTAATTACTTTTATTCATTTTTTTAAATGAGATGTTTTAAAAATGACCTTTAATAAATTACATTTATGCGGTTTTAAAAAGAAAAAGTTTCATAGTTTGCATGTCGTTGAGTTTGTCCACGCGCTGAGGGGACTGAAGGTGATTTGTCCTGGAGTTGAGTCGGCGATGTTGAGTCGTTAGTGTTGATTTGGCGGTGATGAGTCGTCCTGCACTCTTCCCTAAATATCTCCCACATATGCCTCCCAGAAATACCTCCCACATACTGATAAGGTATTAACATCATTGTCAATTGCCTAAGTTCAATAGAACCACAGAGGTTCGAGTTTATAATGTGGGGCGTATTTCTGCCGTAACTTTTATCTAATGCCTTACCATTATATTTCTGGGAGGTATATTTGGGAGGTATTTCTATCACACTGTGTATTAAGAGATAGGAATCATGAGAAAGAAAGAAAAGAAGGCTGAACTATTAATATCACACCTGCAGTATGGTTGTATATATTGTAAATCTCCTCATAGTGTATGGTTTGGTTTGGTTTGATTTGCTGGTTTGGTTTGGTTTACGGCATATCAACCTCAATGAGTTATTTAATAATATTTTTCAATGAATGTATAGCTGTTTGTATTGCTGGTACATTTTTTTAAAGTATTGTTGATAATAATTTTTCCTTCAAAAATTATTGCTGGTAATATTTTCTTTTATTCCAAAGTATTTCTGGTATTAAAACCTATTTTTACACAATTTTGGGTGTCAACTATTTGCCCATGCCTAGGGCTCTAACAGGTTCTACCATCCCGGGTCAGGGTGGACATGGGAAAGCCAGCAATTGAGGTTGTTCCACGATCCTCAAAACTTCCTGATCAGAGGCCTTGCTGTTGGATGTAGTTTATCGTCATACCCAGGACGCGGATGTAGTTTATCGTCATACCCACGATGGTCATAGAGTATGAGAAGTCTTGTAACAATAGAGACACAATAAGAGACACAAAGAAAACTGTAGGACCTCCAAGATAGTAAAGGAAAGTCAGAAGAAAAGACTAAACTAGAAAACAATCAAGGACCAACCAGGAAGTTTTAAAGGAAATGGGAACAAAAAGAAAACCTATTTAGAATTTCTAGGGTATGTAATGAGGAAAGAAGACTTAGGGAATATGACACTCACAGGATATACTGATAAGAAGAAGGGCTGAGTAACTAAAATAACGAGCTTGTGCCAATGGATGGCATAGTAAGAGACTGGGAGAGATAGTAAGTAAACAAAGTACAGGAAGTTGTGGAGAGCCGTGATCACCTTTATTCTGTAGGGATCCGCTAATAAAAGAATATAAAAGGTATGTGTGTGTCTATGTCGTGCTAAAAAAATTTTCTCTCCATAAACCACCTCCCAACTTTTGAAAGACACCCATTCGTCTCTGTATTAAATATTTCTGCGACATCTGCTCTAATGCTCCTGCTATTTATTTAGAGAGTCTAGATAAAATCCAAAGTATCTGCAATGTTGCTGGTCCTCAGTTGGCATCTCGCCTTCAGTCACAATCCCACCGCTATAACGTTTCTCCCCTCTGCCTTTTCTATAAATACTTTCATGGTAATTGTTCTGATGACGTTTTCTCTACGATAACTAGACTTTATGAATTTAACCGCAGTACTAGATTTAAGCGGCAAGGTCTCATCATGTTACAGGCTAGATGTAACCACAAGTTCAACGCTAACAGTTTCTTCTCTTGCACTTCTCGCAAAATTTTAAATGTAATGGCAATCGTCGTCATCTGTCTTCTTAATTCTTGTTCTTTTATTGTTCGCTCTCTTAAATAGTATTTTTCTTTGTTTCTCGTCCTCTCTAAAACTCAGTAACCATTTGCGTCTTAGTGGCTTTATTGCCTTGCTTGAGGTGAAATCATTAAAAAAAACATCAACCAATGTAGGAGTGCTCCTGGATTGTATTTTTTGATTCATCTGCACTGTAAGAACTCGGTTGTAATCTCTAGAAATCTGAGAAATGACCTTGCCTGATTTCCCATAAAATAATCTTGCGAACCTGCAAGACAGGTGCGATTTGGAATGGAATTAATTAAAATTAATTAAAATTATAGAATGAATAAAATCATCGTGTTCGTCTTTCCTATTTAGCGCGTAGATTCGCCATATTTAAAAAGTGCTACTCAATCTCCTCTTGTGTACACGATGCCACTACAACGTCAGTTTCAATCTGTGTGTCTCTGACTCCCTCTTCATCCCAGCTCTCTCCAGACAGTGTCAAGGACGAAACGATCATTTTACAATAGGATGCATTGAGGGCATCTTTGGTGTAATTGGTTGGAGACAAGGGGAAATGCCATTCGACGAAGCTTGTTGATAGGGCGGCAAACTCGGCCGTCGGCGCTATTGATTAATGAATTACAGTTCTTTAGTAACAGACATAATGAAATGGAAAGACAGCAATCAAGGCAGCAGTCAGCACAGAAATGAAAGCACGTTTTCAATGCAGAACGAAGTGATTGCACTGGGCGTCTTCTTTGTTTAGTTCGTTTCGCGTTATCAACCGTCCGTAAATGAAGATGCGAGAGTTACTCTTATTTCTGTCATTTTTCTCCATCTTTATATGCCTATATATGGCCGAATGGTTAGCATTTTGTCCATGCGAATCGGGCTTGAATCCAGATTTGAGTGATACACAAAAATGCAGGTAACTGAAAAATGACCGTTTTTTTATAAAGGAAAAAAATCAAGGAATTTTTGTTTAATGCCGAAGAAATCTAGAAATATTATCGTGTATCGAATAACGTCAATTATATTTTCTTTTAGTCACTTCAACCCAAGCAAGGCAATAAAGCCACTAAGATTCCAGGAGTTACTGAGTGTTAAATAATATAAGAAAGATACTATTAATGAGAGAGGACAATAAAAGAACAAAAATTACCAAGATAGACGATAATTATTGACATTGCATTTAAACTTTTGGAAGATCAAAGTTGACCGGGAAGAACACTTTTCTAGATTGAAAATTGTTTGAAAGTAAATGCTAGCGATTTTTATGCAATATTTATTTAGTATTAGTAAAAATAATTTATGTTTTTATATTTGTATATTTTATTGTTTTTTGTTCCTTTTTTATTATTAATATTTTTTTCTTTTTCCCTTTTCTGTCTCTCTCTCTCTCTCTCTCTATCTCTGTCACTCTTCTCTTTCCCTTTCTTCTTTTTATCCTGGTATATATATATATATATATATATATATATATATATATATATATATATATATGTGTGTGTGTGTGTGTGTGTGTGTGTGTGTGTGTGTGTGTGTGTGTGTATTTATGTAATAGTAAAGAACAGTTAGATTAATGACCCAAAGTTCTTTAGTATTTATGTTATTATTTTTAAAAAAACAGTGCTCAATATGGAAGTAGAGCTTAAATTATAATTATTTCTTTTTTTTTAGAATCTAAAACATCGCTTGAGAATGAAACTGTGCTCAAAATTTTAAGTTTAATATTGAAATTAAATTTTAGGACTTGAGTCAAGTTTCGAAACAGTAATTTCTGTATCGCGATGGAATCATATTTTTAAAAAATAATAATTAGAAACATACATATATATATATATATATATATATATATATATATATATATATATATATATTACTGACTCTACCATTCGTTTGTATGTTGAATGTTGCTACCATATAAGGTCTAGTACCTCTACTTATCGCGAGGTTCTTAACAAAATTCAAAGATGGATCATATCAGTCTTAACCTGGTATCACGACTTCATTCACTTTCTCACTGCTGTGACGTGGTTTCCTTCTATCGTTTCTTTAAATATTTTCATGGTAATTGTTCTCACCACCTCTCCTCCTTGGTACCTAGCCTGTATGAATTTAAGCGTACCACTGGCTGATAGTTAGTTCTAATCATTTTACTGTTGAAATACATAGATGAAACCGTAAGTTCTATTCTAATAGTTTTTTCTCTCACACTTCTCGCATGTGCAACTATCAGTTTGATTTTTGTTTTTTTTCTTCATTGTCATGTACGATCTTCAAAAATTTAAATGCAACGTCAATCGTCATCTTATCTCTCCCTGAGTCCTGTTCCTTCAGTGTCCTCTATTGTCACTAAAGCCTTCTCATTCTATTTCACTATCAGTAACTCTTCACGTTTTACTAAACTTATCCCCTTCCTTGTTTGGAATGTAATGGTTTAAAATGAAATATGCAAATCGTGTTCTATATCTATATCTATCTATATCTATCTATATCTATCTATATCTATCTCTCTCTCTCTCTCTCTCTATATATATATATATATATATATATATATATATATATATATATACATCTGAGATGAGGTATTATGATTACTTGTATCATTTCCATTATTCAGACTGTTATCCTCATCTTCATTACCATGTTCACAACGGCCTTCCTCAGGTGACTGGAATTTCGCAACGAACCTTTTATTTCGTCCGCCGTGCCATTCCTCTTCAGAATGTCCCAGGTATTTCCCTTTAACTCAACTCTCCAAGTTTTTGGTTCACTACTGCTGTGGCCGGGTACTGCGCCATGTACCCTATCCAGTGGATAAACACATTGTTTAGATCCAGTGACTAGACTTCGATACCAGGCCACAGCAGTGGTGAAATAAAAACTTGGAGAGTTGGGTTAAAGGGAAATAACTGAAACATCCAAAAGAGTTGTGGGTTCAATACCCGATCACAGTAGAGATGAACAAAAACTTAGAGGGTTGAGTTATTATAGGGAATTAAGTAAAACTGAGATATCCCGAAAAGGCATGGCACGTGGAACTAGAACAATCTACCCCGGTGGACGAAATAAAGGGTTCGATTCGAAATTCCAATCACCTGAAGAAGGCCGTGGCGTACAACGGCCGAAACGTTGGTAATAGGACAATGAAGATGAGTATAACAGTCCGAATAAAGTAAATATAAACTGTGTTCTACCGTTATGCTAATATCTTCCGAAATATTATTTTCTAAATGCTATTCTCTCTGTAAATTTGGATCATTTTTGTGTTTATGGTAGTTTTCTATGCGTAGCTTATATGTGGCACAAGGCCGAAAGTATGGAGCACCAAGTGAGGATCGAACTCACTACTCAGTCGTAATTGTTCTAGTGAGACAAGCTCCTTAAACATTACACCCTCATTTGTACGTTTATGTGTTCTGTTCATTATCCTGGGAAGATGGTTGAATCAGGAAAATGATCACAGTGACGTGTGTCATATATTCTAACTCTATGAAAATATTCCTAGATCATTAATACCTCGGTGAGAATAGAGAAATCTGTAACTTCCAAATTAAATGGCATTGTTCAATGCGAAGGTTATGGAAATCGTTAGTGTTATTAAGAACATTTTTTGTTTTGTTTTTTCACCAAAGAGCTTTCTGGTTAGTCCATTAAAATCATAAATAAGAGAGTTCAAGAAATGGGATCATCTTGCTGTGTTACAAATAATTATATTGAGAAGAAAATCCTCCATTTAAGCTTTTAAGACATTCCTTATAATTCATGATTATAACGTGAACTAATGGATAATATTGGAAGAATTCTGTTTACCAAAAAGCGTTTAGAGAAACAGGCAATCATGTTCACATCTTTACCAACATATAAAAAAAACAGAATTTGATGGAGTCGACTGAGTAAAACCAATGGAATAATGAACCAAATGTTGGTTTACATTAATTTTTATGAATAGTTCTCGGGCTTCATTTATAAAGTATTTATCTAATTAAAAGAAAAAGTATTCTGCGGTTTGTTTTAAAACAAAATCCGAAAACCTTAGCCAGTTGCTGTGTCTCAAACTTTAACACTTCAAAACAAAATTCGAAAACTGAAACAGTAATTAAATTCTTAACAATATATATATATATATATATATATATATATATATATATATATAAAGCTCAAACACTAATATCCCATGGTTATAATTTATTACATTGGAATCGTAATCACGATCCAATTCCTCAAACCTACAAATGGATTGTGATTACAATTCCAATGTAATAAATTATAACCATGGAATATTAGTGTTTGAGATTTTATATTATATTCTTGCTCTGTCCTGGACATTGGGCTCTACCTGCGTCCTATCCTCTTGAATATATATATATATATATATATATATATATATATATATATATATATATATATATATATATATTTAAATCTGTATAAATATTTCAATAGATAAAAAATTTCTTTAGATATAGTTAAAAAACATTTTTAAACAACATCTAAAATACTATCGTTAGATTTACGTTAGAAATATTCAAACACAGTTGCATTCCACATCACGTGACGTCCGCGTCTAACGAAGAACGCTGAAAAGTGTAAACAAACTGCCAAATACAGTAATACAGTAATTCAATAAATTTCTGAGGAAGGACCGAGGTGGTCTGAAATATTAAATATATATATATATATATATATATATATATATATATATATATATATATATATATATATATATAAAAACAGAAATAAATACTTTCGCAAAAAGAAAAAACCCAATTTTTTTTTTCAGTTATTTTATCCATATTATATATATATATATATGGATAAAATAACTGAAAAAAAAAATTGGGTTCTTTCTTTTTGCGAAAGTATTTATTTCTGTTTTTATATATATATATATATATATATATATATATATATATATATATAGAGAGAGAGAGAGAGAGAGAGAGAGAGAGAGAGAATATTAGTGGTAAATATACGCATACATATGCAATCATATATACACATACATATATGTATAAAATAATTCCAAGAGGATATGATCCAGGTAGAACTCAATGTCCAGGACAGAGTAAGGATATAATAACAAGGGTTAAACACTAATATTCCATGGTCATAATTTATTCCATTGGAGTCGTAAAAACGATCCAATTCATCAGACCTACAAATTCAAAAAGAAAACAGAAAAAACATCTCCATATATATATTGACCACTAATATTATCTCTCTGTCTCTCCCTGTATATATATATATATATATATATATATATATATATATATATATATATATATATATATATATATATATATATATATAACTGTATTTTTGTACAGCAACCTTCTTTCAAAAAACTTTCATGAAATACATGCCGACAAGGAAGATTTAATTAATTATTTTTTAAGTTTTTCCAGCATCCTATCGTTTTTCCATTTCGTAGGAGTTATGGAGAACACACATTTTCCATAATTTTTATTGTCCCAAGCGCTTTCGGCTCTTTCTATAGCCATTTCAAGGTTGTTTTCCTCTTCTGTTGTTATTTTTTCATCGTATTTTAACTCTTACGTTGAATTTAGTTTTGTGCTTTTTTGAATAGGAACGTTCATTCCGAGCCTTCACCTGTTGCGCGCGGCTGGAATTTTAACTTTTCATACTTCATTTCTACTGGTAAATAATGTGAGATTGATAATAGGAAAGAAATATTTGATATACAGCGTCTCTCTAATAACGAGATGTTTCTGATAATGTGTTTTATATAGAATTCTGGTGTTTTCGACTAGAATTTTTTACACCTACAAAAATGGAGAAACGTAATATATATACGGAAGGGAGAGGACCCGACTGGAATTCGAACTAGGCGCTCTGATTCCACAATCCGAGCCTCTATCCATTATTCCTCCCCAGCTCTCTCATATATATATATATATATATATATATATATATATACATTACTCCAACATGCCTCATATATATATATATATATATATATATATATATATATATATATTACTCCAACATGCCTCATATATATATATATATATATATATATATATATATATATATATATATATATATATATATATGTATATAAGAAATCAGATGCACGTGAAACCTGATTAACCAATGAAAATAACACAACACAAAAATAGAAAAATACCAGAATTTCTTCTTTTTTCCCGTTGTCATTCTCTGATGAAGCTTTAATAAAAGTGAAACATGTTAGAGTGATAAACTTTCAGAATCAATTAAGTTTTTTTTTTTTAATACTGGACTATAAAAGAAAATAATTTTGCAAGATTTTCCAAAAACGATATTTGCAATGGAATCAATAAAAAGATTAACACCGTATTCTAAAACAAAATATTGGTACAGGTCTTTAAAACCGAATATTACCACTATTAATTTTAAATAATATTAGTAATGGATTATTTAAGCGAATAATACCAGTGGGTTGTAAAAGAGAATGGTGTCAGTGATTTTAAAATAAAAAAAATACGACGGAATTCTAAAATAAACATTTTACATGTTATTTAAGAGAGTATATTGCCAATAGAATTTAAAACAAAATATTACAACTGGGTTTTGATACATTATAATTTCATTGTTTTTTAAGCGAAAATTACCACAGGATTCTAAAAGATTATATTACCAGTAGTTTTTATAAGACAATGAGGTCAATGGTTTTTAAAAGATAATTCCCAATATATTCTAAATGAAAATACTACCACAAATTTTAAAATAGAATTTGGTCATAGGGTTTTAAAAGCGAAAATTACCACTGGATTCTAAAAGTGAATATTACCACTAGATTTTAAAATCTACTGTAGACAATGGTTTTTAAAAGCGAAAATTACCACTGGGTTATAAAAGAGTATATTAAAAACAACATTTTAAAACAGAATGTGGTCAGTGTTATTTAAAAGAGACAAATACCACTGGATTCTAAAAAAATATTACCACTAGATCTTAAATGTGACTCTCGTCTGTGGTTTTTAAAAGACAAAATTACCACTGAGCTATGAAAGAGTCTATGACTTGATTTTATGATAAAATATGTTTAGTGGGTTTTAAGAGGGAAATTACCCCTGGATTCTAAAAGAGAATATGCCCACTAGATCTTAAAAGAGAATGCGACCAGTAGTTTTTAAAATGAAAATTACTACTGGATTCTAAAAGCGAATGTTACTACTGGGTTTTTAAAATAGAACGTGATCAGCGGTTTTAAAAGAAAATTACCTCTAGATTATAAATGAGAATAGTACAACAAATTTAAAAAAAGAATTTGAGCAATGGGTTTTAAATGAGAAAATTACCGCTAGATTTTAAAAGCGACTGTGGTCAATGGTTTGTAAAAGAAAAAATACCCCTGGGTTATAAAAGAGTATGTTAAAATCTAGATTTTTAAACAGAATGTGGTCAGATTTTTTTTTAAAGAGAAAATTTCCACTGGATTCTGAAAGATAATATTACCACTGTTTTTTTTAAAGATAATATTACCACTGCATTCTTAAAGATAATATTACCACTAGGTTTTCAAAATATAATATTACTACTGCATTCTAAAAGATAATATTACCACTGCGTTTTTAAAAGCTAATATCACCACTAGATTCTAAAAGATAATATTACCACTGGATTCTGAAATATTATATTACCGTTGAGGTTTTAAAAATAATATTACCACTGTATTCTAAAAGATAATATTACCAATGCATTCTAAAAGATAATATTGCTACAGGTTTTTTAAAAGATAATATTACCACTGTATTCTAAAAGATAATATTACCACTGGGTTTTTAAAAGATAATATTACCACTGGATTCTGAAATATAGTATTACCATTGACGTTTTAAACATAATATTACCACTGCATTCTAAAAAATAATATCCCCACTGCATTCTAAAAGATAATATTACCACTGGATTCTAAAAGGTAATATTACCACTGTATTTTTAAAAGATAATATTATCACTGCATTATATAAATAATATTATCACTGCATTATATAGATAATATTACAACCGGATTCTAAAAGATAATATTACCACTGAGTTTTTAAAAGACAATATTAACAATGGAATCTGTAAGAGAATATTTAAGCTTGATTTTAAAAGGGAATATTAGCCTGTTTTTTAAAATAAAATGTAGACACTGGGTTTTAAACGATAACTTTACCAATGGAATTTAAAAATAGATTTTAGCTTTGTTAATAAATTTTTGCTAGAGATTTTTTTTCTTGACAGAAATCTCGAGTAACGACTTGAATGCATGCCTGTAAAAGCGTTTTGAAGTTTTAAACGTGTATGGAAAAGCGTTTCAAACCACAGAAATGTATTCAGATTCCATTGTTTCTTACTGAAAATTATGTTCATTCACAATCGCAGAAATGAAGAAATATTGAAATATCCAATTACCATAATTAGCCACTGACGCTGGTGTTGGAAGCATCAAAATTCTTTTTTCTGGTCATACAAAGCTCTCTCTCTCTCTCTCTCTTTCTCTCTCTCTCTCTCTCACTCACTCTAATCAAGATCTTGCATCTCTTTCTCTACTGCCATAACATACACATAAACACTGATGAGATTTTATTACATAGCTACATCGTAAGTTCACAACCTCATGATGAAAAAAAGCAATGATACTTTGATGGTATTTAGTTTTTAACATAATCACTTTGTCAACATAATTTATTTTTCAATAATTTGTTGCATTATTGTCAAAGCACAATTTTTTAATATATCAATTATGTTATTAAATCAGTCAGTGCCATACTGAGGCGATCATATCTATTTCGATGCATGACTGAGTAGACAGAAGATTCTCCCGCATTAAGTTGCATTTCTTTCTGCTGTAAACTGGTTACCAACTAAGGCCACAGGGCCCAATCTGTCATGCTATTCAACCCATAGCTGCGACAACAGATGGATTCGTAACTTTCCCAAAGGTATTTGGGCGTGGGTGAATGCAACGAACCAGACTTGAATTGGAACTTGATTCCCTGATTAACTATTCCGAGGCAGAAAGTTCGAATTCCAATCAGGGTCGTTACATTCACAAATATTTTGATTAAATCAAACATTTTAGAATAACATTCTGTGATATTTCTTATATATTTGGATACTTATCATCTTATCAGACGATGTATGGCACAAGGATATTTATGTACACTCAATACGCAGAGAGATTTATAAAAATCAGCAGATCAAGTCTGAACTTTAAGCAAAGATGCTTGTGTTTAATTAGCGCCAATATCTCTTCGGTAATGGATGACACTAGAACAATCAGTTTTGCTTTGTTGCCGGATATTTATATAGTCAATGATATTAATTAAATGAACCTATCATTAGTAATGTAATTACTTGAAAATAACTTATTTATTCACCATATTGCCTAGGTAAATCAATGAGTCCAATAAATAAAAAGAAAAAATTATCTGCTTTATAGAAGAATTATTTATTTTTCAAGAATTTTCTTTAATTTATACTTGAATATCAATATTAATAGACCATTCATCTACATCTCCGTGCTGTGTCCTTTCAGGACGTAGGTGATCGTGGCTCTTCCCAACTTCCCACTCACTGTCGCGCTCTCCGTCTTCCCCCAACATCACTCCTAGATTTGTCGTCTATTTACAAAAGCTCGTCAGTCAGGTTAATCGCCTTTTACCTTTGTCCGTCTTGCTTGCAATATGTCCCACGAGTGTCGAATTTTCCTAGCCCTCTTTCTTCATTATATACTCTAGAAATTTCAAGTGACTCTCAGAGTAGGCTTTTCGTTCTCATTTCTCCTTTAAACTTCCTCGCTGTTCACATGCCTCCTCCATGATATTCTCAGCGTCCTCTTGTGGATCCTCTTTTTTGCCTCTTCTTCTGTGGAGATTGTCATATAGAATGATTGATATTGCCTAATATTACTGTATTATTGTTGTAACCTAGGGAAGGTTACTAAATAGAATAATCACGTGAAGGTTGGTAATGAACGATAATACTTAGTACAAGAACAACACACAAGATTCACCAGCGTAGAAGTAGTCAACTGCTAGAAGTCAGTCAAGTTAATTCCACAATGAATCTCCAAATGCAGGATATCTACCAACCGCCCTACGCGGTCAGATGTGGCACAAGGCCGAATTTAATGTAGGGTATCAGAGCCCGTAGGCTCGGCCAAAATTCCCCGTAGGCCGCGTATAAAACGGGGTCAGGTAGCTGTTTCCCGAGACGAGACTCTGCTCTTCGACATAATCTAGGGATCCTCTGAGACGAATTTCCAACTGCAGACCAACATACAGTATTTACTACTGTATTTATGTGAATGGGGACATACCCATTATCGTCCATAGGTGTGCTACAACAATTATTTTATTTGTTTCTAATGACAACTCCCTGTTGGCTTTGTGTCGCACCTGGAAGGCTTTAAGGCTTCGGATTTCAGTGTCACGTTTGATATTAGATGGAAATTCACGATTGATATCATTTAAGACTTCAGCATTTTTTATTTATTTATTAATCTCTCACGATTTTTTCCTCTTTAGAAATGCTTTGTTTATCTTTTCGAAGAAAGCGTTCACTAATCCAATTCACTTTCGGATCTCAATACTACAGGTTTCCGTCGTCTGTCATAACATTTCCCAGATAATCTTCTATGTGCTGTGTCACTTTCATGAAGTTTGCAATCACGGTTCTCCACAATTTCTTTTCATTTGTCATTCTTAGTAAACTTGGTCTTTTTGTTATCGCTCCTATTTGCCAAATAAGCTGAGTTGCGGTGCAATAGTTATAAATCTGAAAACAAGAATAAACGTTCAGATAGAACACACGAAAATGCCCTGGACAGGCAAAGGATAAAATTATGCCGGCAGAGATTTTTTTTTTAATAAGAATAGCAGTTGCCAATACAAAAACTTTATACCGCCTTCTGGCCGCTTAAAAAATTAAAAAATTTTCATTATTTATATCTCCTTTAATCATTTACTTATTTAGTGGCTTCTTTGTTTGTACACTTCGCTTCAATTATCTCTTCGGGCCGTGAGATTAAATTGCTTTCTGAATATTTAATTATACAGTGGTTTGTTTCGTTTTTCATTTTCAGAGATTAAAACTTGTTCGACTCACAGCCAATCGTAGAGGAAGCACTTCGACAATCTAGAGTTGCGTTTCTTTCCTTATCGATTAGAGAATTCCACCGGTTTGTCCCTGCATCTACCACCACCACCACCACCAACACCCCTGTCTCGTGATTAATACATCAGTGAAAAGTTTACCTCAAATTTGGTTTATCTCAAGCAGACAACCTCCTGAGAGGTCGCCGAGTGATACGTTTATTCCAAAGATCTTCCTAGATTTGTTGATAGGTGTGTCACTCTGGGGTTCCGATAAGTAAAACTTATATGAAAGAAACTGGAACGTGCAACACTTGATGATATTATGCGTAGATATATCAATAAATTTTGTATTTGCGTCTTCGAACGAAGAGAGAAAATATTTTCTTATTAAATTCTATTTCTCTCCACACTGCAAGTGATCACGTCTGCCTTCTTTTTTTTTATTGTCTGTGAATTGTTATGGCTATTCTTGGTAAAGATCGTGTAGTGTTTTCTTCCAGATGCTTTCTTCCTTATCTGTCTATATTTTTGAGAGGATGTATTGTATCTATTTACACTATTTACATCGTTCGGACTGTTGTTTTTCATCTTTTATTGCTATACGCACGGCGTTTTAGTCGTTGTACGCTCCGATCTTCTTCAGGGGATATACGTTGGAATTTCGATTCGAACCTTTTTAGTCCACAGGATGAGACTGTTCTAATTCCACGTGTCATGCCTCTTTTGGATAATTTCTTAATACCTATTCTTTTATTGTTCTCTCTCCTTAATTTTGCTTTATTTTCTAATATTATCTAACAGTCACTAAACCTTGCGCCTTAGTGACTTTATGCGATGACCGAAATAAAGTAACTTCGAGCCTGGACAGTGCCTATACGGCTGTCCGCTTTGGAATACCAGCTACTGTAGGATTAGGCGGCGGGTGGTGCAATGGATAATAGCTCGGAATTTTTAATCGGAGATCCAAGTTCGAATTCTCGTTGGGTTCATTATATTCACTTAGGCGCAAATACACTTGGGAAAAGTTATTAATCCCCTCCTCTCCCCCAACTATGGGTTAATTATTAAGACTTGTAACACTAAAGCATTATTATCTAAATAAAATGTATATTACAATGTAAAAATATTTTCTGGTTTTAAGTATCCTAAAAAGAGTTGATAATTCGTAGAAAACAAATCAACAACAAATCCTTTCTTAAATTGTTACAATGAAAAATGAAAGCAATTCTCTGCTGAGATTACTAAGATCTGAGTTAATAAAATGTATCTTCTCTCCATCTTCGTCTTTGATGTGCTGAGTCCCTTCTGGATGTGGGCAGTCATGGCTCTCCACAAATCCCTATCATTTGTAGCTCTAAGCAATGTTTGACTCTTACTATCTTCCAAGACTTTGTTTTTCCATTCATGTACACAAGCTCCTTAAGTAAGTTACTTCAACTTTTCCTCTCACCTCTTGCATTCAATATGTCTTTTCAGTGTGAAGTTTACCAAGCCTGCTTTCCTCATAATGTGCTCCAGAAATTTCAAATAAGTTTTATTAAATTCTAGTGTTATAACTTATACTATTTTATTGCCCAGTTAGTGTGTGTAATTTATAAGTTTACCTTCTTCTTCTTCTTTTTCTGCTTCTTCTTTTTCTCCTTCTTCTTCTTTTCGTTCTTCTTTTCGTTCTCCTTCATTTTTATTTTTCTTCTTCTTCTTCTTCTTCTCCCCCTCTTCCTCCACTTTCTTCTTCTTTTTCTTTTTATCCTTCTTCTTCTACTTCTCTTTTTCATTTTCTTCTCTTTTTTCTTCTTTTTCTTTTTGTCTCTCTTCTTTTTCTCTTTCTTCTTCTTTTTCTTCTTTTTTTCTTCTTCTTTTTCTTCTTTTTTTTCTTATTTTTCTTTTTCTTCTTCTTCTCTTTCTAGTTCCGTATCTTCTTCTCCTCCTCCTCTTCTTTTTCTTGCTCTTCTTTTTCTTGCTCTTCTTTTTTTCTTGCTCTTCTTTTTTCTTGCTCTTCTTTTTTCTTGCTCTTCTTTTTTTCTTGCTCTTCTTTTTTTCTTGCTCTTCTTTTTTCTTGCTCTTCTTTTTTTCTTGCTCTTCTCCTTCTTCTTCTTTTTTTATACTAGGCTCATTGCGCAGTTGAAAATATGACCAGCACCTTCCAAATTTCTCGGCTGCGTGTCAAATCTTTGGGAAAGATTTTCAAGTCCAAGCGATGACGTTCCCTGACTATTCTTTCCCTCTGTCTGCGTTTTCTTTTGCCTAAAAATGCGTCCATACCATTTCAACTTCCTCAAGTTGACGGTAGATATTAAGTATTGAAGTATTACAAAGTCTGTTTCTTGTCTGTAGTCAAATTCTATCACAGGAAAAAAACGTATATACAGCATTCAGTATTTTCCGCGGTTTCAAGCATCCACTGAAATATGAATGGCGACTAACATAATTGTTCGCTGTCCAAACATTGGCAATTACTTTTAAACTGTCCACTACTTAATAACAACCATAAAGTCGCAAGTACTAGATGCAATAGCCATAAGAGTCTTATTGGTAATAAAAATTATGATTATATCGCTAATAATAGTCACGTTGTGTGTTATTATCGTCATTGAAATCAGTTACAAAAAGAACCCTAAGATTGATTATGATGGCAAATCCCCATGCCAAATATACCTGTGTGATTAAAGTAGTTTTCTAAATTTTTCAGTCTTCTTTTTTATTCTTTCTTTTCTTCCCCTGGGAAGCAGAACCGTCGATGTCGGAGTTCTTCGGCTTCGACTTCCCTTGCAGCTGGTGGTCTTTGAATTATTTCTTTCTTTCCTGCCTTCGGCAAGTATCTTATTAAAATCCCTTAGACCCGATGTCAGTTTCACATGCAATGCTTTCGAACATCAACAAAAGCCGCTCGTCGTCATTTATAAAACAAATTTGAAGACGCAACGGAAATTCGATTTTATTTTATTACTGTCCACATGGAAATGGCAAAAAGGGAATTAATTTCATCGACGCCAAAGGTATGGATCTCTTGCGATATATTTAGAGATTCTTGATAAAATCCAAAGATGAATCTGCAATGTTATTGGTCCTAACCTGGCATCTCAGCTTCAGTCACTGTCCCACCACCGTAACGTACCATTTCTGTGCCTTTTCTATAAATCCTTAGACTTTGTTAATTTAAGCGCTGAAGGAGATTGGTAGCAAGGTCTAATTATTTTAGTTTAAATAGTTAAATGCAACCGTAAGTTCTATGATGACAGTTTCTTCTAGAATGACGATGTCTTCAAAAATAGAAAAGAACAATAGGGGCGTGTTGGACATTTTTTTCTTTTGCTGTTGTGGTTAATTGAGATTTTAGAAGGGATGGAATATTTTCACAGAAAATATTGACGCAAAGTATTCAATCAAACCTTTCGCTCCTAGACAAGGAATTTAAGTACAATACTAGATTGACATCAAGGTCTCATCAATTTACAGTTGAAATGGCAACATTAACCGTAAGTTCTATGCTAACAGTTTCTTCTCTTGCACTTAATACGAGTGGCATAATCACGTGTATATGCATGTTTCTGTTGCTTACTCAGATCTATTTCAAATCTCTTAGTGGTTAGAATTAATTCGTTAATTCCAATTGTCTTTTCGATGACCAAATTCAGGGGATACAACTTATGTTTAGATTAGATTTCGCTAGCGGTAAACATACACTGATCTTACCTCTTCCTGTCTTTACTATCTTCCTGTTCCCTACTTTCCGGCCAACTTTGATCTTTAAAAATTTAAACGCAAAGCCATTCGTTATCTACTGTCTTCCTGATGACACTTCTGTTCTTCCTGCTTTTCCTAACGTTTTCGGTTTTCAAATTCTTTCAAACCCAGTAATCCCTTATGTCTCAGTGGCTTTACATCCTTGCTTGGGGTGAATTTGATAAAAAATGAGAGCTATAGACTGTTCTGAAGTATTTTGATAATCAATTGTAGTGGGAAAATTAGACAACTGATAGAGATCAGCACAATTTTCCGTTTTAATTATAGACCTATAGACATTCCTGCATATAAGTTTTGAAAAGTCTATTTTTGTACAAATCTGATCTTCTTATAAAAGGGACATTTTCTTTTAAATATAATATCCTCCTGTAATTTCTTTGATTTTCACTTGCATTTATTTACTGTTCGGTTGAACTCTTCTCTTGTGTACCTGGACTTTATGAATTTAAGCGAAGTACTAGAATCGTAACAAGATCTCATCAATTTACTGTTGAATCGGCTACATGTAACCGTAAGTTCTATGCTAACAGTTTCTTCTCACGCACTTCTCGCTTGTGGAACTCTCTTCCCTCTTATTACTTCTCAATCAACTTTGATCTTCAAAAATGTAATGTCATTTTTTAAAAGACAATTCGTCCTAAGAAAGGCGGGAGTGCCAGTAGCACACAAGGGGTTACAGAGGATTGAGAACAAGATTAAACACATGTTTGAGGAAAGGATACAGAGAAGAACGGGGAACAAGCTCAGGGTGTTAGATGTCGATTGATGTTATACTTGAATATTTGAAGATCACAGCAATATTCCATTCTGTCTTCTTCGGACATATATATATATATATATATATATATATATATATATATATATATACATATATATATAGGTAACTATACTCGTGTCGAAAAACCTTCGAATTCTTGATTTACCAATAGTTAAATCAATCTCGAAGGGAAAAAAGGTTTTAAAAAAGAAAGAGCCAGAAACATAAAAGTCTGTCGAAAATAATCGCACAGATACAGGTTCAAGGCCCAAAGAAAAAAAACCCGATACGAATAAACAACTAACTAAAGAGCTCGATACAAACGTAGAACAAACCTAGTCAAACCTAATGAGCCAGACTAACCTACCAAGGTGTCAGGGACAGCTGACGATCTGCCTAAGTGAAACCTTGGTAGTTTTGTCTGGCTCATTAGGTTTGACTATATATATATATATATATATATATATATATATATATATATATACATATATATATATATATAAATGGTGTTTCATTAACACGAATTATATATATGGGTGTTTCATCAAGATGGATGAAAGTCAGCAGTAAATAAATCAGTGTTATTGGTGATTTTTTTATTTTTCTAATGGATTAAATTATTTTAATCCTGACAATTATGTGTGAAAATTAATATTTCGAAAAAATATTCTGCCCGTTCAACTTTGATCTTCGAAAAGTTTAAATCCAATGTCTATCATTATCGTCTGTCTTCTTATTTTTTTTATTGTCCTCTCTCCTAAATAGTATTTTTCTAATATTCTCTCACACTCAGTAACCGCTTGCGTCTTATTGGTTTTATTGCCTTTCAAAAAAGGTTTACACTACTTAAATATATATAAAATATAGTTGGGATATGAATGATCTTGAACAAAAATCAATATGCTCTACTAAGTGTTTCGAGTAATAGGACTCAAGATAAACCTTTCCAAAATAGAAACTATGATCTGGAATTAGAATGAAAGCAGTGATAACGCATACCATGAATTCATCATAGAAATTCTAGATGTGGAATTAGTAAATATTAAACACTTCGGCCTATGGATCAGTAGCAACAATGTAAAATCAAAAGAACATAGAATAGTCTGTGCGAAAGGTACTTTAGCCTAACACTGCAAATTGATACAAAGCAAAAACATCACCCTGAAATCTCGGGTCATGTTTTTAAATATCCTCGTCAGATCGAGACTTTCATATGGATGCCATGCATGGCGCCAACACCGTTCAGAAACATCTAAACTGTCAGCTGTATGCGACAAATCTTTAAGATCAACGGTGAAAAAAGGCTTTGAGCGAGTGAAGCCTGGGGGTCTTGGCAAAGATCACCCTTCTTTTAATAGTGTGGACTGGCGCTGCAGAATCACGGAGAACTCTGGCAAATAACAGAAACCGCATCACTTGAGCGCGACCAACAGAATCAATAACTGAAGATTACCTGCAGTGTTTAAATTATTTTAGTATGTTGGTAATTTACATCAGTTAACAAGAAAACCTTTGCAAATGACTAAAGAACTGGTCGAAATTGCATGGGACAATAAACACCACGAAAAACTTTACGACATTCCCTTACACCTAACAAACAAAAAAAGTTAAATAGTGGAAGAACTCAACAAAACATTATACAACATAATTTTATATTGTGTGTCATATTCAACGAAACATGTATAAAAGAAAGTTTAATGCCTTTATTATATCATATATTATATATATATATATATATTATATCATATATTATATATCATAATTATATCATATATTATATATCATAATTATATCATATATATATATATATATTATATCATATATTATATATCATAATTATATCATATATATATATTATATCATATATATATATATTATATCATATATAATATATCACATTATATATATATATATATATATTATACTATACATAATATATCATAATAATGTCATATATATGTATATATATTTTATAATATATCATAATATCATATATATATATATTATATCATATATAATATATCACATTATATATATATATATATATATTATACCATACATAATATATCATAATAATGTCATATATATGTATATATATTATATAATATATCATAATATCATATATATATATATATATATATATATATGTCGCCGATGTAAATTTTAAATCAAGGCAATATTCCCCTTCTTTTCAGCAGTCGGTTTTGCAGCGTTAAAATCATGTGTACCCATGTGGCATGTTTATCTGACATCCCCGATCTTCAAATTTGAGAATTATTTTGCGAAGAACTTTCTGTTTATCTGGAATAGAATTTCCCTACAGTCTAATTCCCTGAAGGCTGCTGGTAAACTAAAAACAATTGGATAAGAGAATAGCACGCGTTCACATTGATCGATAGCGGCGCATGCGCACACGATCACGCGTTTATTTTGCATGTTGGATACATATGAGACCTTTTTTCTTTTTTGCAGCTCCTCTCCTTTCAATCCTCTCGTCTATTTATGGACACGCATGTAATACATACATCCTTCCATTCACTTCACATAGATACATTAATGGCTTTTGTTTGATTATTTGTTAGTGAGTCTGTATACTCGTACGCTGTTATTTTTGCAGTTATCTATGACGAACCCGGTTTGTCCTTCTTCCTTGAGAGGTAGAACGCGATACAAATTGGCAGGAGGGAAACTTTGAACTTGGGGAATAATAATACGAATAACAATGCTGTCAATATAAAAGCACACACATTCTTTCGTGTCACACGCTTATGTATTTTCTTCCCGTTTTTTTTAAATCATTTCACCCCCCACCAAAAAAATAAAATAAGAGAAATAAAAGACACTACGACGCAAAGGGGTAATGAAAGTGAGAAAAAGAGGGAAGACAATAAAAGAACAGGAAACAAGGGGACAGAAGATGTAACAGTTCAATACTCTTTTCTTTGTTTCTGTTGCTTCAGGTCTCTTCTTCATCTGTGAGGGGATTGTCCAACATTCACTGCCATATAGAAGGACTGATATTATGTAACAGTTCAGTACTCTTTTCTTGTTTCTGTTGCTTCAAGTCTCTTCTTCATCTGTGAGGAGATTGTCCAGCATTCACTGCCATATAGGACGACTGATATTATGTAACAGTTCAATACTCTTTTCTTTGTTTCTGTTGCTTCAAGTCCTTCTTCATCTGTGAGGAGATTGTCCAGCATTCACTGCCATATAGGAGGACTGATATTATGTAACAGTTCAGTACTCTTTTCTTTGTTTCTGTTGCTTCAAGTCTCTTCTTCATCTGTGAGGAGATTGTCCAGCATTCATTGCCATATAGGAGGACTGATATTATGTAACAGTTCAGTACTCTTTTCTTTGTTTCTGTTGCTTCAAGTCTCTTCTTCATCTGTGAGGAGATTGTCCAGCATTCACTGCCATATAGGACCACTGATATTATGTAACAGTTCAATACTCTTTTCTTTGTTTCTGTTGCTTCAAGTCTCTTCTTCATCTGTGAGGAGATTGTCCAGCATTCACTGCCATATAGGAGGACTGATATTATGTAACAGTTCAGTACTCTTTTCTTTGTTTCTGTTGCTTCAAGTCTCTTCTTCATCTGTGAGGAGATTGTCCAGCATTCACTGCCATATAGGAGGACTGATATTATGTAACAGTTCAGTACTCTTTTCTTTGTTTCTGTTGCTTCAAGTCTCTTCTTCATCTGTGAGGACATTGTCCAGCATTCACTGCCATATAGAAGGACTGATATTATGTAACAGTTCATTGCTCTTTTCTTTGTTTCTGTTGCTTCAAGTCTCTTCTTCATCTGTGAGGAGATTGTCCAACATTCACTGCCATATAGGAGAACTGATATTACGTAATAGTTCAGTACTCTTTTCTTTGTTTTTAATGACATATTCCTGTTAATACTTTGCCTACCTATTGGAAGGCATCTTTCCCTATCCCAACGCGCCACTGGATTTCACCGTTTCATGTTCCGTCTTCTGTTAAAACACTTTCAAGATATTTGACTTTTTGCACTTGTTTAATGTTGGGCTCTTTCTTTTGCTGACACGTGTACATTCTGTCTCCTTACAATTAATGCTTAGACCTTTCTTTTCGATTTCCTTTATTGCCTTCTGCAGGGATTCCTATATATTACTTTCTGTGTCTGCTATCAACACTGTGTCATCTGTATATCTGTTGCTGCTTTTTTTATTGTGTCCGCCATTACTGAATGGAGGACTTCTAATTCTCTCAGGATTGCTTCACTGTCAAGTTTAAATAATTCCGGTGAGAAGACACCTCATTGTCTTACGTCATTTTCTTTTTTTTTTGTCTATTTACTGAAACCATTTTCCATCCGCATGCATTATAATACCCTCCACAAATAACTCAATGTTTCCTAGTAGTTCTTTATGATGTAACTTGTCAAAGATTTTGCATAATCTATAAAACATAGGTATACACCCTATTTAATTGTATTGTCGATTCCGATATTATTCTGAGTGTAAATATCACTTTAAACTCTTTTCTATCCTAAGAGTTGGGACCAACTTAGCATTTAGATCACTGCTTTGAAATAAGGACGCAATGGATAAAGTATCATGAGTAATGTTGTTATTTTTATTGAGCATTTAGAAAATCTAATATTATGAAATTATTATTCAATCATATAATATTTTGGGGAGGCAAGGTGGGATAATGGATAGCGGCTCGGATTGACGTATCGGGGAGCCGAGTTCGAATTCCAGTCGAACCATTACATTCACTTACAGGCTAATACCCTTTGGAAAGGTATGAATCCTCTTCTTCTTCCCCTCAGCTATGGGTAAATAGCAGGAAAGACCGGGTTCTATAGACTTGGATGGCAACTAGTCTACCGCAGAAAGAAATGGCAACCTACTACGGGAAAAAATCTGCCTTGTCAGTGGCGTATCGGAAAATACATGATTGCCTAAGCGTGTATCACGCATGGCACATAACTAAATATTATAGAATATCGTCTATGAAATAAATAACTACAAATATTTAAACCTATCGAACTTCTTTAATTAAAACAATTTCTTTAATAGTGTTGAATGATTATGGCTATTTCTTTGTAGATCCCATTTGCATACTTCATATGTCTATGTCAATCCGCTTAATTTTAATATCTTTTCCGTTTTGGATTCACGTCCAATGGGTCCGTGAACTTTCGTTTCCTACCGGATCTTCTCGGTTCAGGAGTATTCTGTGGAGGTTCTACTTGAAAAATATCATACATTACATCAAATAGTATTTTAAGATTTAAGCCACTCTCTCAAATGGAAGACCGTGTAGCGCATTTTTGGGTATCATTTCCAGTTTCTCAATGAAGAGACAGCTAAACAGTAAACATCTTTGTAGGCGTGCGTGTTCATCGATACATTGCATTTGCCAGGAAGCTGTGTGACGTGTTTGGGTTTGCATACAGGGATGAGAGGCGATAGGTGTTCTGATGGTATTTGATGGGTATTCAGTTACGTGTACACTATTGTGCGTAAACAATGCGCGTGTAACTATGTATGCGTCAATCTGCGCTTGGGGAATTTTATGCGTATGAAGATGGGGTATCAAACTTCAGCTTTTCACTTCGACTTGAATATCAACGAACAAAAGAACCTTTGTCAGGTGTTTGTGTGCACGTATGTTTAGTGAGCACTGGTAAGTCATGGGCCGGCTATTATTATCTTTCGCACGACAAAATGTCATCTCGTCATGTGAATTGAACGCATCGATCCAGAAAGGTGTCAGGTTGCACGCAATACAACAACTATAATAATAATAATGATAATAATAATAATAATGATAAAAATAAGGAAACACGCAACTTGTTATTTGTCACTTACTCCTTTCTTTCTCATCGGGTTTTGTATCTTGTTTAACGTCCGATTATTTCTACGACATAACAGGAACATCGGAACACTGTGCCCGAATGTCTCTTCTTCGCAGAATTTATTCGGTTAAAAATTCGTCAAATCGATACAGTTGAAGGATACCACAGAACAACTACGTGACAAAATTTTAGGCTAGAAAAAATAACTTTGATGGTAGATTATTCAATAATGTTATATTTAATTTGTTTAGACTTTAGCAAAACGTAGATTTTTTTATTTTTTTGTCAACCATTATTTCTGTACAAAGCAGTCTAACAATGGAACACTATAAGAAAAAGTATATATATATATATATATATATATATATATATATATTTGTGTATTTAGGTAGCAATCATTCTTTCATGCACATTTCATTGAATACGACAGATAAGGTGGTTTGATTTAGTTTTTATACAATTTCTCGTGTCATCTAATAATTTGTTTTCTTTTCAGATGATAAATTATATAAAAACCTGTCTAACTTTTCTTTTTATGCGAGCGCTTTAGGCAATATATTTAGTCATTTTGAAGGTTGAAATATATTAACTGTTAACAAGAAATAGTTTGTTGTATGTATGTATTTATATAATGTTTTCATTTTCAAAACACGGTCAACATATTGTGTCTGTGTTCATAGCTGATATTATTGAGTGTTGTTTTTATTAATAATGCTTCCATTATTTTTAGCCTTTTTTGTATGTAAATGATGTTATTATATTTGTGTTGTCAACAACTATGTTAGGAATAGTGAATATTTAAATGAGACCTAATTGAGCTATGGTCACAAAGATGTAGTGCGAGTCTTCGTGTAGTATGGCCTATATAATTATTTACGAATTTTGATTCATTAGGATTACAATTCCTCAATGGACATTTGAATATTTTGACCGAGATTGGACAGTTTTTATATGATTTATCATCCAAAAAGAAAAAAATTATTAGATCACATGAGATATTGTAAAGAAAATTAAATCTAAGCAACTTGTCTGTTGTATTTAATGAATTGTCCATATATTATATATATATATATATATATATATATATATATATATATATATATATATATATATATATATAATGTGTGTGTGTGTGTCTGTGTGAATTTTTGTGTGCGTGTGTATATATTATTTATTTTACGATATTAAAACTAAAACGTCAAAAATCGCAAAACGATTACAATTATTTATCAACACTAAAAATATGTCTCCTCGGGCGATGCTAAACTACTTTAGATGGTAAACTCTGGTGGCAAACTACTACACACACACACACATATATATATATATATATATATATATATATATATATATATATATATATATATATATATATAAGAGACGAGAGGAAAAATTATTCTTAGCCGATCCGTTTCATCCTCTGAGGGATTTTGTCAAGGATTTTGTAGGATTTATTTTTTCGCACGTGTTTATATACAAAAACGAGTGTCATTTGTTTATCAAGTCTTTTAAATTTGAGAACATCCAATTGAAATCCTTTGAAAGAATGTAGCAACATTCGAAAGTACTCAGGAAGCATAAACAAAAAAAAGCGAACTTTGGTAAATTTACCAATTATATAAAACAATTAATTCGGGAATTTCAAAAACTTTATATAAAAGAAAACAGGTTCACTGGATTATGCTATATAATCTTCCTCGTCAGAATCTATCTTATACATTTATAAATCTACCATTCGTCCATGCTTTGAATATTACTGCTATTACTATTATCTGATCTGGTACTCCTACTAAGATCCAAACAATACTTTGAGATTCTTGATAAACTACAAAGAAGTATCTGCAATGTTATTAGTCTTGACCTGGCATCTCTCGGCTTCAGTCACTTTCCTACCACCGGAACAAAGTTTCTCTATGCTTTTCTATAAATATTTGAATAGTAATTGTTCTAATGGACTTTCGTAGAATTTAGGAATTTCTACGCAGTACCAGATTGGCGGCAAGCTCTTATAATTTTACGAGTCGGAAGTGCTAGATGCCAGATATAGGGTCTTCCAGCAGGCACTCTCTTGACCCAGGGAAGTAATACTTCCTTAAATAAATTGATGTAGGCATTTGTTTTGCGACTGAGCCCTGTGTGAAGATGAATGGTGGCATAAGGTTGCCATTACTATTCAACTGTGAATTGCCATGACTTTATGGGTAATATAATGGAGCCGATTCACACTGTCTTCTCCAAGTTTTGCAATTCAGTGTTATCATTCTAGTCTGGCTCTGAGAAAGACGACAGGGTCTAGTCTACTCTGTTATTTAATCCATTTACTTTAATTAAACGCCATATGCATTTAGGATGTAAGCGATTAGGTTTCTCTACAGATTAATGTTCTTTTTATTATCTGTGGATTATCATGTCTTTTGTTTTTACAATGATGTTAGCCCTGTACGAAGAGAGCCACTCCATTTAGAGTGTTAAAGAATAAGAGACAAAGTTCGCGAAGATATGTAGGAAAGAAAAAGTTTTACACTAGACTTGAACAGGTGAAGAATGTAGTGATCGAGGAAGCATCCTCTGGGGAGTCAATTCTACAAAGCAGCGCATCTTAAAAATCAAATACAGAGTTTCCCGTTTTAGACCAACTCAATTTTAAATAACCCAATCTAACATCCTAACCCATAACTGGGGGGGGGGCGAGACAAATTCTAGCCTTTCCTAAGGGAATTTGCGCGAAAATGAATGAAACAGATTACGCCGGAATTTGAACTCGAATTTGTTTCATTATCAGCGCCTGTAACCGCCACGCTACCAGAATATTCCATCACATATGACTAGTTTGAAAATGCTTGTGAAATTAATAACAATAAAAAAAATAAAAATCGGTTTTGTGTTTTTCAAACAAAACGCTAATAATTTGTGGCAGAATCTGCATGTTGGGGGAGGATGAAAGGCGGGTGATGCAGCTCGATTAGGCAGTAATTTATTAAGCTAATCTCAATATTTGGCTTGTCAAATAAAGATGAATTCACACGGACCGTGTGGATTAATGGGGCGCTAAAATGAACTTTTGAAAAACAAGCAACGAATCAGTTGTGAAGCGAACGGGGTCTTCAGAACCGAATGATAATAATATTAAATTAACAATATTTTGGGGGCCGAAATTTACAGGGACACTCAGATTTTTCTAGTGTTCAGTAATCGATGAACAAACTGCTGGCTTGTTGCATGGGTAAGTTGTTTCAGTGTATAGTGCGAAACAATTTTTGCACATTTATAAATCCACCATTTGTTAGTGCATTGAATATTAGCGCCATATCGTGTCTGGTGCTCCTGCTATATATCTCGATTTTCTCGGCAAAATCCCAAGAAAAGTCAGTAATATTATCGGTCCTGACCTGGCATCTCGCCTCCTGTCACTTTCCAACCGCCATGACGTGGCTTTCCTCTGTCTTCTTCTAATGAGTAAGCAGCGAACTGGGTAAGTCTCTATTTCAACATAAGTAAGACAGAATATATTACAACGACCCCTGAACCATCCGAGTGAAGTCACTCAATAATACATCCATCAAAAGGACTTCAAATATCTTGGATCTCACATAATAGATTCCCTAAAGCTCTTGCCTGGGATGCGTGTAACATATGTCACAAAATTTGGCGCTCGAACCTTCCATCATCCTTAAAAGTCCAAACCTTTCGATCATTGACTGAACTAGTCCTAATGTATGGAGCAGAAACTTGGACATTATCTGTTCCTCTTGAAAAACGGCTGGATGGAACATATACAAATCTACTTGGAAAAATCCAGAACATCAGCTGGCGATCCCATGCAACACTTATCACTATTTAAGGAGAACTGAGACCAATCTCTCTTAACCGCAAACAAAAACGAATACAGTTTGCCGACCACTTCCACCAAACCGACATGGAAATCGTTTCATCCTTATTCCTCTGGCCTCCTTGTCGAAGTGTGTTCTCACGAAAATTGACTTTCCCAGACACCATAGCTCAGAAATCAGGGTTGGACATTGGGGATCTGGGGGCAGAAATACAGGACCGAACAGTGTGGAAAGGGATTGTCAATGGAGCTCCGACAAACCAAAGGATGATGTCGATACTGAAGGCAAAAGGATGATGGTGATGATGAAGGTAAAAGGATGACGGTGTTGAATGGTCTCTCGACGTGGTGTGATGGTTCGCAAGCGAGAACAATTACAACTGAGTAGTGATTTCCATCCTCACTAGGTGCCTCATACTTTCAGTCTTGTTCCAGTGACAAATTGTACATAAGGGAACGAGTTAGGACTACATAGAGACTGGAGGTATTATGGTGATTGTAATAAGAATGTTCTTTTTGGTGTAAGGAATACTGTAGTATGTTTGGGTCACTAACTGTGACTAGCTAAATTTCAGTTAAGACAGATTGAACACCCGCCTTCCCTTTTCCCCACTTTTGGCCTTATTTGAAATAAATTTTTCTCCTGACCATGGTACCTCGTCTACATGGATTTGAGCGTCCTATTATATTGTCAAATATATATCAATGTTTTACTGTTGGAATAGTTAGATTCAGCCGCAAGTCCTATTTTAATAGTTTCTTTTCTTGCACTTCTTTCATGTGGAACTCTCCGCCATTTCTTTGCTTCCCTGCCAACAATGTCGTTAAAAATATAAATTTTAATCCCTATCTTTTGTTTTCCTGAATTCTGTTCTTTGGTCCCTTAACCACACTAAAGTCTTCTCATTCACTTTCATTATATGTAACCCCTGGCTTGATATGATAACATAGCAGCGAAGCAATTCTCGGGGGTCACATGTAAAATTTGTGGTTTATATTAATAAACAGTTTAATTTGATTTACTTACTTAAATATGGATACTTAATTTTTAAGCTCGTGGATAAGCAAGCACTAGATTGACAGCTAGATTTCGTCATTTACTGTTGAAATTGTTAAGCGGAACGATAAGTCCCTATTCTAATAGATTCTTCTCTCACAATTCTCCCCTAGGAAACTATTTTCCAGTTTAGTTAATGTTATGGTAATTTACCCAAGCAGGCATGGATTCTCCCAGATATAAATAGGAGCAGGTACTGCCTTTTAGAGAGGGAGGTTTCCAGCAGTCAGCTCTGACAGTCGGACAGGACATTCCTTCTGTAACATTCTGGTTTGTATATGTTTGTATTACTATTTCTGTTATTATATCTGTTAAAATCACTTCCTCTCTGTGTGTCTTTATTTCTGGCCCTAACAAGCCCACAACACTATCTATCTTTCTCTCTCGCCATCTCTCTATTATGGTAATTTACCCCTGCACGCATGAACTCTCCCAGCTTTAAATAGGAGCAGGTACTGCCTTTCGGAGGGGTAAGTTTCCAGCAGTCAGCTCTGACAGTCAGACCGAACATTCTTGCTGTAACACACTCGTTTGTATATGTGTGTATTACTGTTTCTTTCAATATATTTATTTAACTCAATTCCTGCCTTGTCTTTATCTTTATCTAACTAGGCCACAACACTTAAGAAGCTTCGTGTCGCGCATGTGATTGTGTACGCAAATATCCTTCAATGCGAAATATGTTTCGACTTTAAATAACCCACAAAGGGTTGATAAGTCGTAAAAAACAAATCAATCCATTTTCGAGCTTCTTGCTTTCCCGTCAAGTACGTATCTTCAAAGCTTTAAATGCAAGGCCAATTGTATCCATGAATATTCTTATTATTGTCCTTTCTCGTCAGCAACGCCTTCTCAGGTTCCTTCGCTCTCAGTTATCCCTTGGAGGCTTTATCGCTTTGCTGGGGGTGAAATGATTCTGAAAAAAAAAACATTTGGTAAATCTTTAGCAGTTTTCCTGTTAACATCTGTCCTTGCAACTTACGTAATATTCCGTGGTTGACGTAAGTCTTCGAAAGTACTCGCGTATTTAGCTAAAGAAAATGGAGAAACGAAAATTTAAATATTGAAATTTCCATCAAATTGCACATATTCGCACGAAACTCAACACATCTCTCATTTTTCATCGGATTTTGTGTTGATACTGGTATCAAAATTTGTGTTAACACCTATATTTTCCATTTTCTGTTGACATGCAAAACCCATTTTTCATCATTTTGACAATATGATGTAAATGAACGATATTTTGGTATTTCTACTCAGATGATTGTTTCAGATGATGAAATATAAACGATTCTCCAGCAAAGGCTCATTCCTATTTTCCGAGTTTTCCCAGTTACACCATAAACGAAACACTGTCGGATAGAAGAGATGACTAATAATTATAAACAGTGTGGTGGACTCTCCCATCGTATTCGATATATGAGGGCCAAGCAACTCAATTCCTGGGAACCGATAGCCAGAGGCCAGCACATATGATTTGATTAGTGGTGAAGGCTTTGTGCAGAACCAACTACACTTTTTGAAGGGCCGAATACAGAGACCTGGCGCACTACGTGCCACAAGGTCTCTAAACGACCCTTCGCAGATTTTAAATTCAGGGCTTTCTTTCTCCTAGGACAGTTTCCATCCAAAGCTTTCGAACCCAGTCTGTCCTGCTATTTGCCAATAGCTGGAGGGAGAAAAAGAGGATTAATACCTTTACCAAGGGTATTAGCACGTAAGTGAATGTAATGGATTCGACTAGAATTCGAACTCGGCTCTCTGATTTCAATCGGAGCCACTATCTACTATGCTACCCACCGTGGCTCCTATATAAACAGTGTATCGTACCATTTAACCATGGATCTGCTTTGGTTGACTGACGCATAATTCATGGCGGAGAAATGCGTAATTACTTATGGAAACGACGATAAACTATTTCTAGACGCAGTTTCGTACCTTTTAACCTCGGTTCTACCTTGGTTTATTGAGTCATAATGCATAACTGTTAAATACGTAATTTCTTTCCGAACACCCTAATTACGAGCTGATAAAATATTTCTAGACGCAGTTTCGTATTATTCAACTATGATTCTACCTTCGTTGGTTGACTTCATGGAGGTGAAATAGGTAATTACCTTCTGAACATCCTAATATTAGTAATAAGAATCAATTTTTTTTTAATTTCATATAACATTCTTTAAAATATTAATGATCGAATATCACGAGAGTGAACGTCTTTATTCCTCCGAGTATTAATTACGTAGAAAATCTGTGACAGCAGTCGACATAACGATTAAATGGATCTAGGCACAGTGAAATGGCCCCCTTGCTCGCCGCTATGCGCAGGATTATTTATTTGCTTCCCTTTTAAGGGGACGTGAAGCTTTAGAAAAGACGATGGTCTTCTTTTCTCTTGATGCTACAATCTTCGTTCGTCTTGTCCCCTGCCACCAACTCTATTCCTGTATTGATCGCTTTGTCAATTTGTATTTACAGACGAAATCAAGGAGGTCGACTGCGGAAGAAATCCGTTTTGTTTGTCGATACTGGTGCTGTTTTCAGGTCGCCGTGACAATTAAACAACGACAAAAGACTACTAACCGAACGAACTTTCAATGATCCAGAGACGTTGCAGAAAGGCCTTCCTATTTAAATTGTTTTGATCAGCCCCCTTTTAAAGGATGAGCGTGTAGCGTGTTAGCTATTGAATCAGAAAGTGGGGTCACTATGCCGAGGTTGTTACGTTCAGTGTCTCATAAATGCCCTTGGGAAAGATATAAATCAATTTCTCCTCTGTTCAGTTATGCATCAAAGAGCAGAACAGATTGTGTTCTCTAGCCATGATTGGCAACCATTCTAGGGAAAGGATAACCATAAATTTAAAATAGATTGGCCTTTCTAAGTCATGAAGGGTTACGTCATTTAAATATATATAAAGGGTTTTTCAATAAGACGGATTATATATAAGGATATTTCATTAAGAAAGATCAAAGTCAGCAGTAAATAAATCAGTGTTATTGCTGAAAATTTATTTATTTTTCTACTAGATCATGTTATTTAAGTCATGGCAATTACGTATGAAAAATAATATTGCCCAAATGTCCACCAAATCTGAAAGAAAAAGAAAAAAATCATTAGACAATTAAAATTAATTCACATTTAAAATCAGTCCAAGTTACTGGAATACTATAATTAATTGATTTAAAATATGTTTTTTTCGCTACACAGTGATAACCATGTTTCAGAAATGGAAGCTAAAGCCCCTGAATTTAATTTTGTTATTAAACCAAAGACATTAGTTCCATTTCTTCGTCTAGCGAATTTTGGAGTAACTTATTTTTTAAAATTTACGGTTGTTAAAGGCACGGCAAAGATTCATAATTGAGGGTTTCCAAGGATACCGATAAATCCATTCATCTAGACAAGGGATGGTAGGGGGTTCAAATTTTAATTTTCGTTGTATCAGTTAATAGTTACATTCTAAAGCGGGTTTATGTTTAGAGATCCGGGTAGGGATGTATCTTACAAATTCTGACATCCGCTAAATTCAGGTCGTCTGTTTTTTGTTTTTTTTTTATATATATATATATATAAATTTTTATTTTATATATATATATATATATATATATATATATATATATATATATATATATAAAATTTATATATATATATATATATAAATGGTGTTTCATTAACACGAATTATATATATGGCTGTTTCATTAAGATGGATCAAAGTCAGCAGTAAATAAATCAGAGTTATTGGTGATATTTTTTTATTTTTCTTCACTAGATCAAGTTATTTAAGTCCTGAAAATTATGTGTGAAAAATAATATCGTCCAAATGTACGCCAAATCTGAAAGAAAAAGAAAAAAATATTATTAGACGCTTAAACGTAAATCACATTTAAAATCGGTCCCGCTTATTGGAACACCCTTTACTTAACGAACACCCACACAAAAATATTTTCTGGATTTAAATAACCTGCAAAGAGTTGATAAGACGTAGAAAACAAATCAATGAAGGAATCAATATCTCTAAAAAGATCGGTTAAAATTTTATCATCAAATATATTTGTCGGCAATCATTCAATATGGTTTGTAGTTCAAATGACAATATCGGTCGGTGCCAACAAAAAAAAAAATTAGAAAAATGAAATTCCCCAAAGTGTCTGTCAGGCATTGAAAATCTTTAATGGTTCACTTTTAACAATCTCAGTGACTTAAGTAGAAAGCAAAACGATTCGTTGGATTTGAAATTATTGACAACCGCTCATCCTCGGGGTGTTTACTTAGTGCCATTAGTTGAAATAGAAGTAAAATGATTCGGGCTAGGAATGACTGGCTTTCAAAATTGGACAAGACAAATAACAAGGGACCCTGTGTGCGAAATGTCCAGCTAAAGCACTGATATAGAAAGCATTAAAGCCAATGGTTTCGTTTCTCTCAGCCAGTTAAATGGGATTTTTATAGATCAATTCTGTTTTCAGACTATCGTAAATATATATTATCGTAGAATAGTATCTATTTCGTGCTGTATTCGTTTGCTTGTTTGCGTGTGTGTGTTGAGTTGCGTGTGTGTGCGAGGAGGAACGTTGGTTTGGTTTACGGCATATCAACTTCAATGGATTATGTAATGCCGACAAGAATTTTATTGCTGGTAATATTTTTTTCCAAAATGTATTTCTCGTAATATTTTTTTTCCCAAAATGGTAATATTTTTTGTTTAAAAATGTATTGTGGGTAATATTTTTCCAAAAATATATTGATGGTAATAATTTTGTCCAAAAATGTATTGCATGTAATAATGTATTGCTGGTGATAATTTCCGTCAAAATTTAGTGCTGATAATAATCTTTTACAAAAAAGGTATTGCTGGTATTAAAACCTATTTTTACACTTTCATAGTGTTTTGGCCCCAGTTTGGGGATCAAATATTTGCCCATAGCTGGGACCCTAGAATGTGTTACCCCATTGGGTCAGGGTCAACCTGGGAACAACAGCAATTAAGAGGTGGTTCCACGCTCCTCAAAACCTCCTGATCAGAGGCCTTGCTGCTAGATGTAGTTTATCGTCTTACCCAGGACGCGGATGTAGTTTATCGTCATACCCAGGACGGGGAACGTTTATGACAGGGATGGCTGCACGGATTAAAGAATTGAGGCGCAAAGTTCGAATTCTGATAATAAATTCATATATACTTATATACATATCTATCTAGGCAAACGGACGTCTAGTCACACTGATGAGCTGTGATACGGCGAAACAGTCTGTCTGTGGAGGACAATATATAGGCCCCTGAAAATTTTATTTCGGTTGAGCTCTCTGAGGAGGAAGTGTGGGTTTGTAAACAGTGACTATTACGGCTCATAATGCAAGACTCTTCGGTAAATCGAATCGAGTTCTCTCTGTCACTGTGTGTTTATCCAAAAATAAATACGCTTAAATTCTCTTTCATCCCTGCCGTGTGTCAACGGCTTAGTGGTAGAATCCTCGATTGACACTAATTCAGTTGGGTTTCGATCCTAGCTAGAGGCAAACGGACGTCTAGCCACACTGATGAGCGAAACAGTCTGTCTGTGGATGACAATATATATATATATATATGTATATATATATATTGGGAGCAAATATTCATCCAAACAAGTTGGATTCAAAATAAGCGTCATAGTCTGTCTGATTCATTTTTTATTATATTTTTCAAATTTTCGAATAAAATGTTGAGTATTGAGATCAAAACTGTAGATAAACCGTCAGAAATTCCTATTTTCTTATTCTTTTCTTCAAGTACTTTCGACTATGGAAATCATTATCAAAAACCTAATGTGAAGTCTGTGTTGTAGCTAGAATTACTTTGTCTATATCCTGGTATTCTTTGGAAATCTGGAAGTTTGAAATTGTTTAACGTCACGTCATCTGTAACGATTTATTGGGAACGAGGCCACACAAAAAGAATGCAATGTATTTATTTTTATTTATTTATATTATTGAATACTTACATAGAGCATACATGCACCACACTCTCCCGTATATTCACTTGTCACTTGTCGAAACTCAATGTAATCCGTGCATACATCGACCAGTACATCATGTATGACCAAAGTATATCAATATAATACATATATTAATACCAAAATATAATAATAATACCAAAATACTGTGCAGTACCAAATGCAAGGAAACCGTCACTACCCGAGAAGACTCGTTAAAATAAAGAACTCAAAAATAAATAAAGGAGATGGTACCTTGAATTGCATACGACGTATTTAATGTTCTAATATACAGGGTGTCCATAAAATCTCTTTACAATTAAAAAAATATATTACAAAAGCAAATGAACAGACAAATATGTGAAAATTGTTACAAAATGAGGGTAGATATAGAATTTATTTTAACTAATTTGTATTAAATTAGTTAAAATAAATTCTATATCTACCCCTCATTTTGTAACAATTTTCACATATTTGTCTGTTCAATAGTGCCTCTATATGGGCACCATTAGTTATAGTTTAGTTAGTTATTAGTATTTTATATTAGTATTAGTTATACGACGCACATCAAGACGGTACTTGATTTCTTGCCCTTTTCGCTGTAGCATAGCCTCATCAATGGTGGCAGTGGCATCAGTGATCTTTTGCTTTAGATCAGTGATGTTACGTATCTCTGTTCGATACACGATATCTTTAACATAACCTGACATGACGGGAGGCTATTTCGGACTTCCCGATTTCCAAATAATACCCGGATGTAGTCAAAGACACAGACACCACATTGCTTCTTGATAATGACTGCGATGATCAAAACAGGAACAAAATTTCTCAATACTCATCGCCTTATCCGAAAATTGGAAGAATATAATAAAAAATATACCGGGTATAACAGCAAAATTGTCCAAATCGGTTATTTGTCATGGGTTGTTTGTCTATCCCAAAAATGTTTAATATCTAAAAAAGACAAAAACACTGAACTGGGTTTCTTTTTCCAGGTTTTCAGAAAAGACATTTAGCTATCTTAACACCATTTGTCGTAAGAATCACTAGAAAAAACCCTTTGAGTTATTCAGCAAGAAAGAAAACACGTTAAAAACGTTTTGTGTCAGCCTCACTAGGTTTTTCTAACTGGGGAGACGAAAAACATCATTCACGCCTTCAGTAAGCTACCAATGTTCATACTCTGGCTTCTATCTCCAAGAACCATCAAGAAAACGGTGAATGTTTAAAAAAGAGGGAACAGTGGAGAGGAAAATTGGATCAGGAGGTCACAACAGGAAGATGGCACATCATTTCAACTTAGATATAAATACATTCTTATTTTTCAAAGTAGAGTCCAATAGTGCTAACATCGGAGAATTCCAGTAAGACATCTTTAATCATTTTTTTCTCGTTGAAAAATACACCCCTACCCTCCCTAAACTTAAACTCTTTTTCGAACGTAACTTATAATTGATACAACAATAGTTAATAAAAATGAACACGCTACCGCCCCTGTCTGAATGATTGGATTTCTCAGTATCCTTAGAAACAGGAGATTATGAATTTATATGTACGTTTAAAACTCAGTAAATTTTAAAATAAGTTATTCCAAAGTTTGCTTGAAGATGAAACAGAACTAATGCTTTTAATTTAATTATATAATTAAATTTAAAGTTTTTAGCTTCTGTTTTTGAAACATGGTTATTACTGTGTAGCGAAAAAAAATTTCAAATCAGTTAATATATATATATATATATATATATATATATATATATATATATTATGTGTGTGTGTGTGTCATTCACAGACAGTACTGTTTCGCTGTATCGCAGCTCATCTGTGCGACTAGACTTCCGAATGCCTCAAGCCAGGATTGAAGCTATCTTCACCCGGTAGAGTTACACAACTAAATCAAGCGTATTGTTTTTACAAATGTAAACAAATGCCAACCAGCCAAAGTGCTCCATTCATTTTACTGAAGAGCTTTGCATTAGTGCAGGTGGCTGTTGTTTATAGAATTAGCTTATCACTCAACAGAGCTCAATTGAAATGTATTTTCAAGAGCTAAATTATGTCATTCACAGACAGTACTGTTTCGCTGTATCACAGCTCCTCAGTGCGACTAGACTTCCGAATGCCTCAAGCCAGGATTGAAACACAACTAATTTGGTGTCAGCCAGAGCTATCTTCACTCGGTAGAGTTACACAACTAAATCAAGCGTATTGTTTTTACAAATGTAAACAAATGCCAATCAGCCAAAGTGCTCCATTCATTTTACTGAAGAGCTTTATATATATATATATATATATATATATATATATATATATGCTTAACTCTCCCGTTGTTTTCGATATGTGAGCGTACAGCAACTCAGTTCTTAGAACTGAACAGTCATATATGATGTGATTGTGAAGGGGGGTGCAGAACCAACCAGACTTTTGAGAAGAGCAGAATGCAGAGGACTGCTACTCATAGTGTGCTGTAAGGTCCCCAAACAACGATCCACTCGTTTTGAATTCAGAATTGTCCTTCGTCGAGATATTTAGCCAAGTGATGCATTCATACTTTTCCAAAACTGCATATAACGAACCTGACTGGAATTTGTCCGCAAATCCTTCATTTTTGAGTTCTTAAGTTTAAAGTTTACGCTGTTAAATGTACAGTCCAAGATACAATCCAAAAATACTTGTACAAACTTTGGAGGGCGGGTTCCTGACACCAAAACAAGGTAAAATATCTATATAATCATATGTCCGAAAGGCAATCGTTGTACTTCAACACACCGACTCATAAAAAAATGTTCAAACTCTCCTCTGCTTGCTTCTACACACACAGGCATCCGTCGGATCATTGACTGGCAGATCCTTTCAAATATTCCCACACGGTGTCGAATCGTTTCACAGGCCCCCATGACACATTGATGAAGCGTCTCTGCATTATTAGTATCTGCTGCGTAAAGCAATTTTTAAGGTGGCCCCAAAGGTAAAAATCCAAAAGATTAAGGTCGAAATAATGTGCAGGCTATGCAAACGGTCATTCCTACCTATCCATCTTTCACGATAGTTGCCAGCCAGTGCATCGCGAAGAATGTAACGAAAATGTGCTGGAGCCCCATTATGCATGAACCACGTGCGTCTTCGTATTAGCAGGGGTACATCCTCTAGCAAGTCTGGAAATTTGTTCGAAGTCCTTATTAATAACTTCTGTAAGACGTGCTGCGGGAACATATGGGCCTACCAGACAGTCACCTACAATACCAGGCTATACATTAATAGTAAACTGATGCTGGGGTCTAGCCCATGGGGATTCCGATCCTCCCACAAATGTTGGTTGTGTAAATTTCTTATTCCTTCTCTTCCAAATGGTGTCTCATCCTTAAACAAGACTGAAGAGACAAACAACGGATCGGCATTTTGGACAATAAACTATCGGAAAACGTTCTCCCGTGGTGAGTGATCAGAGGGCAAAAGACCATATACACGTTACAAATGATACAGGAACTGCTCTTCAATTGGCCGCCATGTGGTACTATGAGATGTACGATATGCTATACCTACGTACAACTAGCAGTGTTGAAACAAAAAGTGTTGAGTTAAAGGGAAATAACTGAGATATCCGAAAGAGGCATGAAATTAGAACAATGTGCCCTGGTGAACGAAATAAAGGGTTCCGTTCGAAAATCCAATCACCTGAAGAAGGCCGTAGCGTATAACGGCGGAAAAGTTGTGAATAGAGTAATGAAGATGAGGATAACAGTCCAAATAATGT